>JALPQI010022284.1:0-16012 GCA_025490895.1 Thaumatotibia leucotreta
ACCGTACTAAGTACTAGAAATCTGCAATTTGGTTCAGGTATACAATCATGCCGAAAAAGTGATAGAATAACAAACCTTTTTTTCTGGTAACTCCCCAACTGGTGAAGTGGGAATGATTTTATTTATTTGCTGTAATCCTATAGTGTGGGTTACCATTGAATAAGCCTATTAAGTGGAGATAACCGCTCCAAAATAATAAAAAATTGTGTGTCCCCCCCCCCTCTAACTTTTGATACATAGGTCCAAAAAATATGAAAAAAATCATGAATGGGCTTTTACAATTCTTTAAAATAAAACTATTTCGAACATAATCGGCCCTCCCGTTTTTGAATAACTACGGAACCCTGAGCTGATACTGAGCATGGCCCGACATGTTCTTGGAGCGTTTTTTATATTTTATGCTGGTGTAAATCATTGTTTACGTTTTCGTTTATTTTTAACCGACTTCAAAAAGGAGGAGGTTTACAATTCGTCGAAATCTTTTTTTTTTTTTTTATGTATGTTCCCCGATTACTCGAAGACGCGTGGACCGATTTGAAAAATTATTTTTTTGTTTGAAAGGGTATACCTTCTAGTTGGTCCCATTGTCACCGAATTCAGATCTGATGATGGGATCCTGGAGAAATCGAGGGAACTCTTCAAATGTTGTAGGCACACATGACATTTTTCATTTATTTTCGAATACTAATCAAGTAGGTATTTGCCTCTAGCAATGAACGTTTTAAGTTGGTGATCTGATGATGGAAGGTACAACTCCTTAGCAATTAGGAGTTGGGGGACAATTCTTTAAGTATGGCATATTTCGTATATTTTGGAAGCTATTTGAGTATTTGCATTTAGGTGGTCATCCTTTCATGTTGGTGAGCTGATGATGAAAGGTACAACTCCTTAGAGATTAGGAGTTGGGGGATAATTCTTTAAATATAACACAGTTCATGTATTTTGGAAGCTATTTGAGTATTTGCCTTTAGGTGGTCATAGTCTCATGACTCTCATGATGGTGAGCTGATGACGAAAGGTATAACTCCTTAACGATTAAGAGTTGGAGGATAATTCTTTGAATATAACAACTGTCATACATTTTCGAAATCTATTCAAGTGTTTGCTTAGTAGTTATGACATGTTGGTTAGCGGTTAGTGATTCTATAATGTATAGACAATTAGACATGCTAAGGCTGTTACCTATAATCTTTGAAATTATTCATACCTGTTGATGATACAATGTATATCTCCTTGATAATGGGATAATTCTTTGAATATTTAAGTTATCCAGTTCAGGTTTTCTGGCCTATTAGAGTGCAGTACATCAAAATGATCAAAATGACTGAGGTAGATCATTCTGTTGATAAAAACATAATCGGAGTGACAGTAAGTTACAAAGCTCTATCTAATATATACCTATAGACGAATTTGGATTGGCACCGACTTCTAAGAAATCTGTAGGATACCTAGCCATAATATTTTATTTCAATGAATAGGGTAAAAGGTTTAAAGGTTTGGGTAGGAAATCCTAAGAAGTAGGAACTAAAATTATTTTTAACTTTTTAGTTCGGGCGAATTTTTGAAGGCGGTTTTATTTTAATTTTAAAATATTTTATTTATTTATTGATATTTTCTTTTCTTTGACATTCTGCACGCGTTTTCAGTCTTCCTATCAAAATTTGATTGCTGGGATAATATTCACCCATCTGTCAATTAGGATATATTATTTAGTTTTAGGTAAATGTAAACGTCCCATTGTGAATACAGTTAGATCAAAAAGGCATATCATACTTACACTAAGTTTAGTGATGGCTCGTGAAGATCGCAGGAGTCCGCTGGATGCGGGTGGCACAGTACCGGCAATCTTTGGGGGAGGCCTATGTTCAGCACGTGGACGTTGGACGTCTTTCGGCTGATATGCTGATGATGATGATGATGAAGAAGTTTAGTAAGAATGAAAATATACGTTTTTAATTGAATATGAGCTCGGAAACTAGGCGAAATCCAGAATTTTTTATAAGACAAATTTTTCTAAGTATAATCATAGCTCCACAAATTATTACGATCTTTCTAAAATTAGTACCATCTCTACATGAATAAACCTAGTTGAAACTTTAAATCAATATTTAAACAGACACAAAAAAACTTGTTAATACTACAACACACGCCTGTTGTTATTCTTAGAACAATATGATCCTTACGTAGATATATTTTTCTAAAGGGTTTGTAAAAAATGTGTCAAGTGATAAGACTCGCTATTTTTCGTGTTTGTCGGTCCGTTTACTCAAGCAGTTAGCATGCTGTGCGTATTCAGGCAATGTTGTTCAAACAGTATAGGTGTGGGCTGTGGGCTAAGTAAGAGCGACCCCGTGCTATATCCGCCGGCCGCTGCCTGTCGAAATCGCCGCTTACGCAACGCATCTTCGGACGAACCGGTAACACACTTAAATAGACATGGCGACTGTCTATTGATACATTTCTCAAGCAATATCAACATTGAAAAGCGTGTTTTACAAAAAAAATATAGTTATTCGGATTTGCTTGCAGTAACTAAAAATGTATATTTACTTGGTTAAGTACCTTTTAAGACTCAGGTATTAATTTATTTTATGTGAAAATTATGTAATTCAAATGTTGCAATACCTAGCGACACATGTACCTTCTAGTTATTTATTTATCTGTTCCCACGAGAGCTCTAAGAATAGGACCGTCATTGTCAGATACCTATCAACCTATTCATTAGCGAGTTCTTCGATGCTTCGACCAAGGTTGTCAAACACAAGCCAGTTAATAGACATAATGATGAATTATGGAAAATCTGAGGTCACTTTGAAAACAACAGACACCGGCAAAGATATGTAAGATTTGTTTTATTTTAAAGAATAGCGCTTAACAAAGGCTATAAATCAATATGCCAATATCTTACGACTTGTCGGTAGAATTATATCAAGCCACCATTCAATTAAAAAGGGAAAGAGTGTTTAGGGAATAAAACATAAAAAGCTTTGTCAGGGCTGTGTGCGGCTGAGCAGAGCGAAGAGAAAAGGAGAGGTGAATAGGCCTGCATAATGCATAAGATGCGGTGCAACGGCCGATGAACCCTGCTTGCAATTAGTCTAGTGCAACTACGGCAAGGCAGCACAGCTGTCGAGATGCCTTCCAGATGGGTTCTCACGCGACGACGCGTCCTTACCTGCCGGCTACCGGGCACCGCCCACGCGCTCGGGCCTTGCACTTAAGGTGCATGCAGACCAAAAGAGCATTCGCTGTTCTATCCCCCACTATACGAAATCAACGAATCACGTTTCGTGTAACGATCAAATTTCGTAGAGTAGGGGGATTAGAACAGCGAATGCTCTTTTGGTCTGCATGCACCTTTACACCTCGCTGATCTGGTCCGTGGCTGTGATACTCGTAGCTAACATTCGAGTCAACAAACACTCACCACTTCCGGTTCAATAATAGTAATTATATCGTTGTGCCATTAAAATAAACTTTATTAGAGCTGATATTGGCAATTTTAGTCGTCATAAAAGTTTAAGTAGTTACAGGAACTATAAAATAATACACGTATAAGAAAAGGTGACTTGGTGTTATTGTAATTATTTATTATATTTGTGGTGACATTATAATTTCATGTTAAGTCGGTGCATTCCAGCCATTTTCATCATGGAAAACTGGATTGTTATAGATTACCTGTTTCATAATATGACATCAGCATCCGTGTGAGCTCAATTACTCGGTGATAAGCTTACCATGTCTCATATAGAGATTAAATCATCCAATGTTGAAGTCGTTATGAAAGAATCCAACAGGATATTATTTTAATTGTAAATGATTGCACCTATGGTATCTGTCTAGATAGATCTAATTATGTTTCAATGAAGTAGGTAGCATCAACCTTCGCTTCTCTAATCATTTTACTAGTACCTATAGAAGCGAAGGCGCAACAGTGTATTACGCTTTGTCAAGAAGCATGCGACACGACAGCCGACGCTGATTAGACTTTGTTTTATATTATATAGGGTAAAAGCACCAATAGATGACTGCCACCCAGAAGTTGACTGATAGGTCTAAAAATCTAAATAATTAAATCAGGAATAATTTTCCATGCCCGGGAGTATTTTTCTCACATGTGGCAACACTATATCGTGTCTCACATGCGAAATACCAAACACTTAAGCCACGCACGCGGCAGTGAGCGGCCGTCGAGTTTGCGGTTTGCGCCAAAATCGCGTTTTATATGGGATCCTTATTAAGAAAAGCCCTCAAAAATTTAAGCTTTTAATTACGTAAAAAATCGAATATGGCTTTTATTTCCTTGATTCACTTCAGTATAGATTTAAACCTGTCAAAGTGACCTGGTGAACTCGCTCGCGATAATTTACGTTTTTTGGCTGTAAAACTGTGCTAAACTGTGAGAAATAAACACTTGTGCAAAGAAAATCAGGCGTGGACATTGTGGAAACGTTATCTTCGATGAAAATTCCGATTTAGTAGTGAAATTTGTGCAATATAATATACGCTTGACAACAATCACTCTCAAAATATTCAAAGCTACCCACTTTTTTTTTTTTTTTTTTTTTATGGCACCGCGCTCTTGGCGCATTCAGCCAGCCGAATAAGCGGGGAAACGGAATTAATGGATTAGGAAATTCGGAAAATTTGGAAATAGGGAAAAAGGAAACAGGAAAGTGATATTACATTTTAACATGTTAAAGTTTGATATCATTAAGAGAAAGGAAAGAATATAATGATTTAAATACGGATGAGGATGAAGCGTTAATACATAGGAGCGATGAAATACAAGTCGGGAATGGAATTTTGATTGATGACAGTTGGTTTAATAACAAGGAACGATCATACAAGTTACATTGAAAGAACATATGGTTAAAATCAGCTGGATCAGTGCCGCAAGCACATGCAGAACTGGACACAATTTTTAGTCTTGCCAGGTGTTCGGGTGTACAAGCGTGACCCAATCTTAGTCTAATAATCATGCTTGTTGCTGGTTTTGATAAATAAATATGTGCAAACCAAGGTTTAATGGGAATATTCGGTTGAATACGCCTATAGTGAATGGCCCCAGCCCCTGCACCAGATGACCATAGTTCCGTCCATTCTTTTCGTAAGAATAATCTAGGTAGAGTTAGCAAATCTTCAGTAATATTCTTGTACGGAAACATATCCCCACAGTCAATGGCGTCTCGAGCTAAATAATCGACCCTTTCATTTCCTTTAATTCCTCTGTGACCAGGAATCCAGGCAATCGTCACAGAATATCCTAAATTGTGACATTGTAATAAAAGGTTACGGATTTTATAAATAATTGGATTATGGGATTTTGACTTAAATGGAAATTTTGATATTGACTGGAGAGAACTTAAGGAATCAGAGAATATTATGGTTCTTTTGAGGTGCATGATGATTATAAATTCTATTGCTTTCAGGATGCCATAGCACTCGCCGGTGTATACAGATGATTCAGGAGGCAATTTAATCTTTTGGTAAATCTTGGACTGCATATGAAGAACTCCAACACCAACACAACTATTATTTGATATTTTGGAAGCATCTGAATATATGTGATGAGCACCATGGCCATCAGTTCCTATGAAATTAAGAAATTGTTGATTTTGTTCTATGTCATTTTTTGCTATACCTATATTAACAAGAACATGGGGAACTAATGTCAAAGAATCAAAATTGTGCTGAAATATTGGAAGTGTTGAGGAAGTAACTATAGGTGCTGATATAGATTTAAGCCTCTCAAAACTTTTAATTACACATGGAGGGTTTTTGTTCTTCCAATATCTAGATGTTAAAACTTGATGCAAGAGTTCGGGCAAAATGGACCAAAGTTGATGATTTGAAAATTGTGAACACCTGAAAATATACCTGTCTGAAAGAAACTGACGGCGAAAATGTAGAGGAGGTTCAACACACTCAATCTGCATAGCATTAATTGGACTGGATTTCATAGCCCCACAAATTATTCTAAGCGCTTTTGATTGAATACAATCCAATTTCTTAAAGCCAGCTATGCTACCGGGTTCCAAGAGAAATGTTCCATAATCAAGATTACTTCTTATTAAGGCATTGTACATCAATTTCATACAAAAAGGATGTGAACCCCACCATACTCCAGAAACACACCTGAGGATGTTAATATTTTTTTCACACTTTGACACAATATAATCGCAATGTGGGAGGCCTGTTAATCTTGCATCAAGGATTACACCTAAAAATTTAGTTTCTTTTTTGACAGGTATAGGACAGGTACCATATTGCACAATGATTGGAGGAGGAATTAGCTTTCTAGAAAACAAAACGGCTACACTTTTAGAGACTGAGAGATCCAGTCCATTGAATTCTAACCATTGTTTTAATAAACTTAATGAAGAAGTTATGGTTCTGCAGGCTTGTTCTATTGAAAGGTTTGGAGAGTATAAAAGTAAATCATCAGCATACTGCAAAACTCTAACTAAGCCATTTAACGAGGACTCTAAATCAAAAGTATATATGTTGTACAACAATGGGCTTAATACAGATCCTTGTGGAAGACCTTTCCACACTAAACGAGAAATCCTGTTAGTGTCATCTATAATTAGACTAATAGATCTTTCGGATAAAAGGTTAACTATAAAATGTATTAGTAATATTGGTATACCTAACTTGTAAAGTTTGTCTTGTAATACTGATACTAATACATTATCATAGGCTGCATTAATGTCAAGAAAAGCTGCAACTACAGATTCATTTTTGGAGAAAGCTAGTTGAATTTCCGATACAAAAATTGACAAACTATCATAAGTAGACCTTCCCTTGCGGAAACCAAATTGACTGTGAGACAGTAAGTGGTTTTTCTCAAGATAAAATTCTAATCTGTTTTTAACTAAGTGTTCTGCTATTTTGGTGAAAACTGAAGATAGGGCTATTGGGCGGTAGGACGAAACATCTGAAGGCAATTTGTTGGGTTTTAAAATGGGAAGAACAATTTGAGATCTCCAAGCCTCAGGAACAGTACCAGACTGGATAACAGAATTTATTATGTTTAGGTAGTACAAATGAATACCATCACTGGCATTAACTAGAAAAGAATATGGAACTCCATCTTCTCCGGGTGCAGAATCTTTTAAACTACTTAATACACCTTTTAGTTCTTCCATTTTAAATGGCCCATTAAAACTAGAACAATCTGACTGTTCAGAGAATAAAAAGGAAGCAGGTTGAAAAACATATCTCTCAGGAACATATGCAGGAGCTAGTTTGTCCATGAATTGCTGAGCAAGGTCAGGTGGAAGTAAATGTCTGGGAGTATCATTGAAGGCATTTCTGAATCTTTTAATATTATTCCATACTATGGAAGGCTTTACGCTGGGATTAAGTGAATAACAAAATTGTCTCCAACCTTCATATTTTTTCTTGCGCAGCAATTTCTTTGTCTCCCTAGCAACATGCATATATGAATTAAAATTCTCATCTGTCATGAACCTACAGTACTGTCTTTCAGCCGCTTTACGCCGTTTAATTGCTTGTGAACATTCATCATCCCACCAAGGAGGTGAAGGAATCTTACCTAATGCACTATTCTTTACTGGAAAAATATCATCAGCGACTTCAGTAATAGCCTGGGATAAGACTACCGAGCAATTAACTACATTATTGTGATCCACAATGGGCAAACACAATAATTTCTCCTCTACACGGCTTTTAAATAGGTCCCAATCCACATTTCCTAAATTGTATTTAAGCCTAGGACTAGGCCTAGGAGATGATGGAATAGAAGATGGAAAAGTAATTATAATAGGGAAGTGGTCACTTCCATATGTTGAGTCCAGAACATACCAGGTGAGAGAAGAGGCTAATTCAGTTGAACAAATAGATAAATCTATAGCGCTAATTGACTCTGTGGGTGCAGTTCGACGGGTGGCAGAACCAGTATTTAAAACACATAAATTATTACTATCTAAAATTTGAATCATTCGATTTCCATGATAGTTGGATATAGAACTACCCCAAATCTGATGGTGCGCATTAAAATCCCCTAAAATTAGCAAGGGCCTAGGTAGAGAAGAAATTATTAATTCAAGCTCATCAAATACTGCTGATGATGGATGAGGAATATATACAGAAAGGATGCAAATGTTATTTACAATGGCAGCAACAATTGAAATATCATTGCTGTGTGATGAAAGATGAAATGGTGAAAATGAAATTGAATTCCTGATGAGTAGAGCTACACCGCCGCACCCATCAGGACGGTCCTCTCTGAGGCATGTATAGCCATTAGCTCTGAGAAGAGCTCCAGGCCTAAGCCATGTCTCAGAGAGAGCAAAAATGAAAGGTTTAAATTTGTTTAATAAATAAATGAAATCTTGTTTTTTACTTATTATACTTCTGCAGTTCCATTGAACTATTTTGTCCATTATTTTTAATAGTGTATACAAGCTCTTCAAGCAAGGGGGCAACGTGGGACGGTATGGTAATATTAGGCTTAGATAAGGTTTTAATTAAGGCTTGGATTTCCTCGGCAACAGATTGATCCTTACATTGGGACTCTTCATGAGAATCTTGTCTCAGAGCAACCCCATTAGGTGAAGATGGAAGAGATTGTTCATTAATTATTGACTTATGTGCAGCCACATCGTAACCTGTTGCAGTTTTCCTTGATGGGGAACGAGGTTTGAGAAACACAGTTTTTTTGTATGAATGAGGAGGCATATAAGAATCTGAGACTGGTTTACGAGTGTTGTCTGGTAAACTTGAGCGAACCTGGGTTTGATTTTGTGTCCTAAGAACATCTGCAAAAGATTTTGTAACAGTTGGATGCAACTTCACTGCTTCTCCATACGACATGCAATTATTCGCCATAGATACTTTAATGTCTCTTTGCCTTTTGTGCTCTGGACATGATCTGTTCGTGGCGAAATGGAAACCATTGCATAAACAGCAAATGGAATCTTCCTCCTCCACAGAACAGGTATGTCCAGAGTGCAACTGTCCGCACTTGAAACATTTAGGCTTTGACCTGCAGTTGTTCTTAGTGTGTCCGAATTTACAACAGTTAAAACACTGGATCGTAGGGAATATGTACAATTCCACGTTTAACGCATTGTAGCATGAAAAAATCCTTTTTGGCAATACTTGGCCGTCAAAAGTTATGACAACTGTTTCGGAGGGTTGCCAGGAAACAGACCCATTCGATATAACCTTATGGTTTAAACGCCGAACCTTGATGACTTTTCCACATCCTACAGGGACAGAAATATTTTCTATGATTTCCTCCTCCGACCATTGTGCTGGAATGCCGCGGGTTAGGCCCATACGGGTCACTGAAAATGAAGGAATATATGCGGATAAATTATTTAGCCCGAGACACGGATCCGTGACAAATAAATTAGCATCAGTGTGAGATGAAAATGCCATAGAAATTCTGGTCCTGCCAATTCGCTTTACGCTTCCATTAATGATATTTTTAAAGTTTTGCTTGACTAAGAATTTACCGAAAGCCACCGGGTGCAGGGACGAGTTGGGATCAGTTTGTTGTTTCAACTGTACATGAACTGTAAAAGGCGCCACGTCTGAGGGCGTAAACAAATCCCTACCGACTTTTGTAGAGGTATTATTACTGCTATTATTGTTACTAACATTAGCGTCTATTTTTACATTAGGGTTATTGATATTTGATTGAGCTGGAATTTCTTTTAGAGTCTCTGTTTCACAATCGCAAACATAATTGCCGCCATTATTCTTTCGTCGTTTTTTATTGCAATGTTTGCAACGCTTGTACACCTTAGGCCTTTTCAATTCCGATTTACTACTGACTGAAGTATCAGTATCCATTTCCGATTCAATCACGACGTTCATGCCGACCTGGAGGTTGCCACCACCAGGATCGGGAGGATCGTCCCCCATTATTACACTTAAATACTAAAACTTACCAAATATGATGAGATTACACTACCTATATATACAAAAATAATAAAACATATATAATTTAAAGAAATATATACAAATTATCACTTTCCTGTGCAATAATATCTAAAATTAAAATTATTAAAATTAAGAGCAGCGAAAACCCGACCGACGTGTTTCACGTTTCCCGCGCTTTTTCAGCTACCCACTTTTGTCTCCGACAAGAACTTTACTGACGTCAAAAAAAAAAAAAAAAATTGCAACTTGGATTCTCAGAAATTGGCCAGCGCCGAGGTACGTTCCATTCTACGCATCATGGATCTTTCGGAATCTGCATATGAAAAAATATTTGCTCGCATGAAATTCGAGATGGATCAACAAACGGAAAATATTTACCAACGGGTGATAGAATCTCTGAACGGGGAGTTGAGCGCAATAGAGGAAAAACAGAAGGAAAGCAATAAAAGAATTGAAAAATTGGAAAATAAGCTCTCTTTTTTAGAAATGAGGGAGAGACAGCGAAATATAATCGTCCATGGTTTAAAAGCGGAGCACTGGGAGAAAGAGCGTAAAGTCCTTGACATTATTAACAACGATTTGGGCGTTAATCTACAAAGTGAGGAGATACAATTTAGTCAAAGGCTGGGAAAATCCAATCAAAGCCCGATACTTATAAACCTAACATCTCAGACAAAGAGAAACTTAATACTGAAAAACAAGAGAAACCTTAAACAAAAGGAAATATACATAACTGAGGACTTTCCCAAGGAGGTTCTAGAAGAGAGAAGGAAGCTGAAGGATAAAGTAATAGAAGAAAGAAACAAAGGGAATTTGGCGTACATTAAATATAATAAACTAATAATAAAAGCAAACGCAGATAATAAGAAAAGAGCCCTCTCTCTGTCCCCACAACAACAGCAGGACAATCCCTCGCAATCTTCTCTACAAGGACCAGCCAAAATCCAAAAGCCTGATACATCAGCACGCCAAGTGCGCCATCACATGCCACCCAAACAAATGAACTTACCAGGAACACCGACGTTCGAGCGAAATTATGAACCAAATAATGAATAAAAAAACTATCAAAGGTCGCTGACACCAGAAAACAGAAACTAGCTAAGACAACTTCAATTAAGATTCTCCCAAGCCGGCTGGTCACCGTGGGGGAAAATGACCATAACCCTTCACTCTCAAAAAAAATAACTACGTCGAAATCGAACACACTCAAAATAGGAACCTATAATGTCAGAACACTGTCATCCAAAGAGAGGTATATGGAATTAACAAATGCTCTAGAGAAAATAGATTGCGACATACTGGGACTAGCTGAAGTAAGAAGAGTTGGTTGCCAAATCGAGGAATATAGCAATCATATCCTATGCTATATTGGAAAACCGGCCAAGTGCGAGTCGGACTCGCGCGCGAAGGGTTCCGTACCATTATCGATTTATTATAAAAAAATACAGTTAAATCAACCTACCTCAAAAACTATAGAAGATAATTTAATCAAACCAAAAATCGTTGATAGAGTTTATTAATGTGCATAACATATATTTTTTTTTTTAATTTTATATCGCGTAGTTTAAAAAATAGAGGGGGGGGGACACATTTTTCAGACTTTGAGAGCTGATATCTCGAAAACGATTTGCTTAAATAAACATGAGATTTATAAACCTTCATATCATTTTCAAAGACCTTTCTATTAATACCCCACACGCTTATATACAACAAAAAAAAAATTTCTATCCCTCAGTTACATGTATGGAGGGCCCCCACCCCAATGGTTTTTTTTACAATTTAGTATCATAATCCTGTAGCGGTTCATATAACACATATCCTTACCAAATTTCGTTACTGTAGCATTTATAGTTTCCGAGTAAATCGGCTGTGACAGACGGACAGACGGACAGACGGACATGACGAATCTATAAGGGTTCCGTTTTTGCCATTTTGGCTACGGAACCCTAAAAACAAAGGGACAATATGGCGTGGGTTTTCTAATAAAAAAAGAAATAAAAGAATCCATTAAGAACTTCATTGGAATCTCTGAAAGAGTGGCGCTATTGAAAATCCAAGTTCAAAACCTAGCTATCTCCATAATTCAGACATATGCACCGACGGAGAGCTCAACGGACGAAGAACTGCTAGAATTTTATAATAGTATCAGAACTGCCCACACACTAGCAGACAATATTGTGATTACTACTGGAGATTTTAATGCAAAAATAGGACATCCAACACCAAATGACAATCCAGCAATGGGAAACTTTGGCTATGGTAAACGCAATGAAAGAGGTCAGCTTCTCATTAACTATGCACTAGAGTACAATCTATCAATAATGAACACCTTCTTCAAAAAGAAGGAACATAAGAAATGGACTTGGTGCTCTCCAGATCAGAAAACAAAAAACGAAATAGACTTTGTTCTAACAAACAAACCAAAATTGATAAGTAACATAGAAGTTCTTGCTAGCATGAACTTTTCATCCGACCATAGACCTGTACGGGCAACACTATTACTAACACACCATAAGAAGAGCAGAGCCCACTTTTGCAGAGCACCGAAGATACCTAAAACTCAGACTGAAATTGAAATGTACCTCACGAAACTAAAGGACTATGCACACGAGATAACTTCAAAGGACACTGAAAGATTAAATGTTCAAGAAATCTACGATTTACTCGAGATAGCTATAATAGAAAGTACAAAGCCTGAAGAAAAATCTGCAAATCCTGTATTCAATAATTCTATTTTTAGTGATAAAACCAAAATACTTCTGGGAGAACGTACAGAACTTTTAAAATTAAAAAACAAAACCAAGGAGAGAGGATACAATTAAGTTCTCTATTTAAAATAACAAGTAAGTCTATCAAACAGGACTATCAAGCACACAGAAATAATGTTATAGAAAAAAATCTAAAAACATACAGAAGCACCAAAAGAGCCTACAGGGAGTTAGAACTGTATAGAAATTGGATCCCAAATTTAGAAGACGATCACAAACTAGTAACCACATCAAGGGAAGAAATATTACACAGTGCAACTAACTTTTACAGAAAACTGTACAGTAAACCCAGAAACGAAGTTGGACCAGTTGTAGACATTCCAGAGGGATTGCATGAAGAAAACAACCTTGTTCCATGCGATGGTAATTCTTGTCTACAACTAATAAATGAGAAAGAAGTATATGATCACATTAAGTCACTGAAGGCAGACAAGAGTCCTGGACCTGATGGAATGAATGTAATGAAGTAGATGGAATGAAGATGGAATGAAGTATTGAAAATCGGATCTCCAATTCTAACTAGCTTACTTACTGGTCTTTTCAACAAAGCAATTGAGGAAGAATCTGTACCAATTCAGTGGGGCAATTCTGACATTATACTCCTGTACAAAAAAGGGAATCCACAGGACATAAGTAACTACAGACCAATAAGCCTTTTACCAGCCATCTACAAACTTTTTGCTTCGATTTTACTTCAAAGAATTAATACCAGTATAGAAATTCAACAACCCATCGAGCAGGCAGGATTTAGGTCAGGATTTTCAACAGTTGATCATATACATGCATTAGAACAAATTATTGAAAAATATATGGAGTTTAATAGTCATGTTTACATAGCTTTTATAGACTACAGTAAGGCATTCGACTGCGTGAGACACAATTCAATCTGGCAAGCTTTACGGGCCTGTAATGTAAATCAAAAATACATAAATGTAATCGAAAACATATATAGCAACAGCACCAGTAGACTCAAACTCGAAAAAAAAGGCAACACTATTGAAATACAAAGGGGAGTTCGACAAGGCGATCCCTTATCACCCAAGCTTTTTATAGCAGTCCTGGAAGAGATATTCAGAAAACTCAACTGGAAAAGGAGAGGAATAAAAATCCACAACAAATACTTAACTCACCTGAGGTTTGCGGACGATGTGGCGATATTCTCAGAAAATGTTACTGAACTAGAGCAGATGATAACTTCCCTCGCCCAAGAGAGCTCAAAGGTAGGTTTGGAATTAAATGCTGATAAAACAAAAATAATGACCAACAGCAATAACAAACAACCAGTACATGTAGGAGGCAAGCACATAGAATATGTTGACACTTATGTCTATCTTGGAAAACAGGTTTCATTCAATAGTACAAGAAACGACGAAGAAATAGAAAGACGTATAGCTACAACATGGAGAAAGTTCTGGGCACACAAAGAAATCCTTAAAGGAAATTATAGCTTAGACTTAAAGAAAATTGTTATGGATACCTGTCTCCTGCCTTGTCTGACCTATGGGTATCAGACATGGGTGTATACAAATAAAATCAAATCTAGAATAACTTCCTGTCAAAGAGGTATGGAAAGAAGCATTCTAAAACTAAGAAAAATTCAAAAAATTAACAGTGAAAAATAAGAAAAAAGACAAAAGTAAGAGATGCACTAACCCATGCACTGAAAATGAAATGGCAATGGGCGGGTCACGTAGCACGCCTCACAGACAATAGGTGGACATTAAAAACAACTCAATGGGAAGGCCCATTGCACAAAAGGAAATTAGGCAGACCAAGGAAACGTTGGGCAGACGATATACGCAGAATAGCAGGGAAAGATTGGATGTTGCTAGCGATGGATAGGAAGAACTGGAAAGAGATGGAGGAGGCCTTTACCCAGCAAGGGGTCCATATGTTAAATTAGATTTAAGACAAAAATGTTAGTAATGTAAAGTTTTGGTATATGGAATAAATGGCTTATTATTATTATTATTATAGATTTAAGACTAATATCTCTATTGTATACAATATAAAGAATAGTTTTTTTTTATTTATCTTATGAGATATTTGCTGGTCAAGTTATGGTTCCAATATTGTGTGTTCGGGCCAAAAGATGAACGTCGGTCAACTTTTGGGCAAAGGCTCGTATTTTCAAATGCTTGTGTAAATTATACTAAAATAGCTACATGTAATATTAATACATAAAATTACAATCAGTTATGTAGATGATTTTTTAACCAAAAGATGAACGACCTTTTTTTCATGTAACACGTTTTAAAGTAATTTATTTTTGTATGAAACCGGGATTGTTCAACTCAAGAATCGCTGTCCAAAACGTGAACTAGGAAAATTTCCTGGTTCATCTCTTGGGTTGGATTCCAATAAATGAGTTCGAATCGATTTAGTTCGTTCATTTTGTTAATGCGGTAACCAAAACATGAACCAACTAATTTTATTGAACTGTTGCATTTGGGAAAAGAAAAACTTTTGTTCTTAGAGATCAGATTGTTACATAATATACATCGTGTTTATATTTCATTAAAAGAAGGTCAAATACAATTAATTTATCTAAGAAACTTTTACTTTGCTCTATTCATCTATTGGGGTCTTGCCGTTCATATATTGGTCTCGCTATATTGCGATTATGCTGGTTCATCTATTGGAGTCAAATTGTTCAGAGATAGGGCACTTTGTTCAACTACTGGGAAATTTGACTCCTTTTTTGATATATTAATTTTTATAAAATTACTGAAGTTTAATACGAGGCACGAAAATAACTTATTCTAAACTCAATAAACTCAATCAAGACCAGAAGCCGGAGCGTGGTTGCAGGCTTTGCCCGCACCTCACCTAGGAACACTACTCGACAGTGACTCAATGCGTGTGGCCGTAGCTTTCCGCCTGGGCTGCGATGTTTGTATACCCCACCAATGCATCATCCATGGTGGAAGCGAATGGCCATCACGCACTGAGTTGCTGTCGCTGTTCAGGAAGATTTAGTCGGCATCACGCTCTAAATGATATCGTCCGGAGGGCCCTAATCTCCGCCAATATCCCGCACCGATGGTAAACGCCCTGACGGACTAACTTTAGTACCGTGGCAGAGGGGACAATGTCTGCTTTGGGACGCCACGTGTGTGAGCACTTTTGCTGCGTCACATCTAAGCAGAACAGTGCGAACCGCTGGTGCCGCTGCCGAGCTTGCCGCGTTCAAAAAGTGACAAAAATATATGACATTGTGCAATAGTTATTTTTTTGTGCCTCTTTCATTTGAAACAACTGGATGCTGGGGATCTGAAGCAATTTCGTTCATCCGAGAAGTTGGACGTCGTATATGGGAGAGGGGA
>JALPQI010022285.1:0-29374 GCA_025490895.1 Thaumatotibia leucotreta
CTCAACATATACAACCAGACAGACATATCTAAATACGCCAAGTTGCTGGCTTTATTGAAAAGAAAGTCAGAAGGGTTTAAGGCGGAAAAAGGTTTTTTTTAGACTTTTTTACCCGATGAATTAAAAAAATTCATTGAGCAAGCACCTGATCGGAATCATCTGTTCAACAAGGTAAATATATAGTTACATATTTCTTGTTTTATTAATGCACTAGTATATTCGGTTAATTATGTTATTTAGGTATTCTGTGTATGCAAATATTGTATTTAATTACATTGTAAGGATTTTTAACACCTAGATTCCTATTTCTTGTTACAGGTGGCTGTAATTTTTGGAATAATGGGGGCTTGTCGCCGGCAAGAGTTACACGATTTAAAAAATAACAATATTATTGATGCCCAGGAAACGCTAGTGGTTCATATAATGAACACCAAGAACCGAATTGATCGCACTTTTACAATAACAGGGAAATATTACCATATCTGCAAAAAGTACATGATTCTTCGCCCAGATAACTGCAACACTTTGAACTTTTATTATATATATTAATAATATTTCCAACAACACTATTCAAAATTTACATCTCCATTTCCATAAATGAATTAAATTTATAATAATTAAAGTATATTTTCATATAACAAACTGTGCTTTATTTTGTGATTAATATAATCCTTAGTCGTAGAAAAAGTAATGTATGCAACGTTGTTTAACCGAGTCAAAAAATACTCGTGGCGTCTTTATTAACAATTTTCGGCTTCGCCTCAAATTGTTACTTACGCCACTCGCCTTTTTTGACCTCTCTTAAACAACTGTTGCATAAAATACTATAAACATAATAATAGTTTTACTTCAAGGTTTTACTTAGGCACTGGTCTCACTGCGAGCTACTAAGCTATGAACTATCGGCAGTATCGCCTATATTAAACAGGAACAAAAGATACGGACTCCCGTGTAAATAGACACGCTATCACCGCCGGGCGAGTATCGCCGTTTCTCTTTTATTTACACGGGAGTGCGTATCTTTTGTTCGTGTTTATAGCCCATGGTCCATAGCTTTGTAGCTCGCGGTGAGACCAGTGCCTTAATAATACCCTAAATTTATATTAAAAAACCATACTGTCATTAAAAATAATCTTTTCCTTAACAATGAAATTAGAAAAAAACTTATGATAGTACGGCCAACCAGCTTCTCAGTAAAAAAGGCTGCAAATATAAATTTTCTGCGGCCGCCAACTGTTCCTGACTACATTTCTAGAATTCAGATTTCCGGTTATTTTTGGAAAATGCCTATTTATCAAAATAAGGTAAATACTTAATAAATGTTAATTTAGGCTAAATCAGATTTAAAGTAGAATGTGCACGTGTTTACCTCCTCCAGTTTGTTGACCTCCGAGTACTGTAAAATAAATAAATGTCAAATTTCAAATAAACTTGTCATGATTTTCACCCATTCATGTAGTAACTAATTGTATTTTTTGTGAATAGATAGTTCCACGAGAGTTGAGGTCACGCACACATCAACATGTCATGTAAACACACCTTGAATTTGAAATTAGTGTTCTTTATTCGTACTGATAGCAAACCCAATTGCAACTGTAAGATTGACCAAAAAGTTTGTTCAAGGGATTTGCTTCAATATTTTGACGCAAGTCATTCATTCATTCACTACATTCTTTGCAATTAGTACTTCATTTGGATGTGTGTGTAATCATTCACCTCAACTCTGGTGAAATTACCTAATGTTGTAGCGCATCATTTGATAGGATTTTAATAGTAGGTTCAAGTTTAGTGCGAAAATAATAGTGATTTTTTTCCTATTAGGATCAAATCAGTAGCCGTACCATGAGTTTTATTAGTAGACTTCACAATAGGGACATGAAACATAACTATGTTTAAAAAAGTAGCGGGGACAACTTTTTTTTTATGTACCTAACGAAGATAGACAACTGAGAGCTCTCAGCCCACCTGATGGAAAGCAGGAGGCCCATGGTCATAGTGATAAAAAAAGTCGCCTGTGCGCTGCCTACCCTGAGGACTTAGGTGGATTGCCTCTATCTATGCCAGTAATTACATTGGCTATCTTATCCCCAAACCGAAACACAGCAGTGCAAACACTGCTATTTAGCGGCAGGTTAACGGGTAAGACGGTGGTAGCTATCCGGGCGGACCCTGCACGAGGTCCTACCACCAGCAAAACAACTGTAATAAAATGGCCTATAAATATGAATGGAATTTGCAATTGCCACTTACTGTTCAATGGTGATTGGTTGGTAGACTGGACATCATTTAAAGCTCCAACAACTGAAAAGAATAATGGAAAATTAAATGCATATAAATTGAAATATGTATTGGTGATAATTTGAAAATAAATACACAAATAATGCCTTCGACGGGATTTGAACCCAGAACCTCCAGCTTTGTATGCGGGGTCACTACCAACTAGACTACGGAGGCTGACAAAGCCTCAAAATAGTTATTTATTATACAAGGGGGCAAAGTTGTTGTTTAACTGTCGTGCCAATATTGAGACCTGAGCTAGCGAAAGATTCCAAAATTGAGCCACGAGCGTAGCGAGTGGTTCAAAAACTGGAATCTTGAGCATTGCGAAGGTCTCAAGGCACGAGAGTTGAACAAACTTTGCCGCCAAGTGTAATACAACTTTTTTCCCCCTCACTATCGCGAGGAAATATGATTACAAATCTCATCCAAATGTAAATTAACTTAAAGAAACTATTTAAAACTCAATGTCGAAACGTATCGTAGAATAGAGTTAATACTTATGGAACTTAAATATTGCCAATGGCTTACAAAGTCACATGAGAAACGTCCAATTTAACATGTGAGCTCCGATTGCGCATGTTTACTACGGTCATACAGATCCACTTATACTACGCAGCTTTACGAGCTAGTGAGGGGAAAAGATTCATAGCTTTTTCAACCAATAAAATGAAAGTTATAGTCAAGTTTTTTAATATGTATCTTAAAGAGCCCAATAATCTTCTGTACTGTCCGGTTAAACAAACCCGCAATTGGAAATAAATATTTTTCATTACACTTGCTGTCTAAGCGCGCCATTGCTTGCATGCGTGGTTGGAGTAATAGAAAAGTGAAATTCCCTAGGGAGTAATAGAAATGTCAGCGCGTCGTTGAATAATATTTTGTCTTAAAACTTTTTTTTGTGGGCAAGTGTGATGAAAAACATTGTATGCATCACGATCGGTAAGCGGAATACTAACTCGAGTCATTAAAAGCCTTCCGCCTACGGCGTCGGTCGTTAGTAATTCCGTATTTACCTCCCTTGATGCATAATGTACTATTTTTCAACGT
Organism: Thaumatotibia leucotreta; assembly: GCA_025490895.1. NCBI lineage: Eukaryota > Metazoa > Arthropoda > Insecta > Lepidoptera > Tortricidae > Thaumatotibia > Thaumatotibia leucotreta. Next base: position 3,328 of record JALPQI010022285.1, read on the forward strand.
GTCACGGCGGTCGGTTGTGCGTGCCGCGCAGGCGTCGCGGTAACGACGGCTCTGCAGTGTTATTCACTAAGGAAACTGCCTTGCTGTCAGCGCTGTGTCAGCGCTGCAGCAGCGTCGAGCCTAAAAATGGCATTCATTAATGTACTTTAAACGACACTAGCGCTCGGCGACGAATGCGGCGTGAGCTGGAACTACACTGCGTCGAGAGTTTGACGTTTAATATACGAACTTCGTATTCTCTAACGAAAACAGCGACGAACTCGCCCACAACCTCGCTCACAGCCTCGATTCCTAATGTCAAATAAAACGGCTAGGATTTTAGACAAGGCTGTCTCGACGTCGAGCTCGTGGACGAACGCAGCGTCGAATGTGTGAATAAGAGAATAGCATAGCAGTGCTTGATAATGGAGACGTAGGCTCTCCAAAGCTTAAGACTAGTGACTAAATATACAAGTTTAACTATTTAATTATATTTTAGTGAAGAAATACGTACGTGGTTGTGATTCACAGCCGTCGCCATCGCAAGGGTAGCCTGCGCCAAACGCCACCTGGAATCGAACAAACCGTTAAAAACGTTCATCATCATCATCATCAGCCTATGTTAGTCCACTGCTGGACGTAGGCCTCCCCTATTAACTATGCGTATAGACGCATTAGGAGGTAAATGCCCATAATCGCCACGCTGGGCAAGCGGATTGGCGATCGCAGTAATGTGTCCACTATGATGACGCTGCTGCCCATCAACAATCTTGTAAAATGGTCAGTGACACTTCAATCCCTTAGTCGACTGTTACGACACCCACAGGAGGAGTTGGGGTGGTGACAAATGTATTCTTACTGCCGTCACCACACGGCACCCTGTAATAATACTAATATGGAATTAGCTGACACTGTTTTATGCGCACTTTATTAAGTCGCAGTGTATTAACTCTAATTGTAATTAATTACTAATTTCCTTATGTCAACAGATATTAGTGTTAATTCATAAATAATATTTCTGGTTGCCCTGAAAACCAGCGCCATAACTAAAGTCCTTTAGTTATCGGCATATGCTGAGTGGCATCCATTTTGATGTTTGTACATAGATTAAGTTTTCTTTTTGTTTCCATTTTTAGCATCAAATAAACATTTTTCATTTCATGTCATTACATTTCAATATACCTAGTTTTTTAGAGATAGATATTCATAATATTTCACCTAAATAAGCTACATATTAAAATATTATCGAACCCGGTTACTGACGCATTTAAGTCGATGATCGCTCGACATGTTTCGACCCATTAAGAGGGTCCTCGTCCGGAGCAATCATCGACTTAAATACGTGAGTAACCCGGTTCGATAATATTTTAATATGTTTGTTCTCACGTTAGTTATAATTCTGAATAAACTATCTTTAAATTTAACGTATAAAACACCCATTTGGGTTTTTAGGATTTCAGTAGTTGGTCAAACACTGGAATAAAATAATCTCGAAATGTATAGGTACTTACCAGGGCTAGCACGAAAAAACACACAAGCTTCATTTTGTGGTAATGTTTTAGACAGCTAAAGTTACCAAGAATTGTGGTAATAATAAATTAACGATAACCAGTTCTTTTATACCCTTCAAGCCGAAGCTATTTTCAACTGAATAAACAATGTAAGATAATTATTTACTCTCAATATATTAATAACATCTTATTGCAAATGTAAATAAGTATAATTTATTGTCAATTATTTATAAACATAACTATTGCAATAATAAGACAAAAAGGACAAGGGGCGAATGTCTTACTGAGAATACAGCGTAATTTATTTTTTGTGCAAATTATGTTTATGAAATGCAATTTATGAAAATCAAATAATTATGTTAATAGGGATTATTTACTTGTTATACAGGGTGATTGGTAGTCCGATGCAAAGCTTTTAAGTGAAGTAAGTATAGACCATTTAGAACCATTTAAGCCATTGTTGTCTTTGACGAAGTCTGACTATTTTTTTTTATTAATATTTTGGTGTTTTTGGCCAAAAAACCCAAAATTTGAAATAAACTGCTAATTTTTGACCAAGTTAAGAGATAAACGTACTATTTTTTATTTTATTTAATTAAAATAACGTGTAAACAATTAAAAAAAACATAATAAAAGCTTCTTTTTTGTTAAAGTTTTTTTACAGAATTTTGAAGTTCATGATCCAAAATGGAACATGTTAAAATGCCATCTTTAACATCATTTAAAAAAACTAAGTGTGATTTTTTTTATTCAAACCTTTTAAAAAACATGCCTAATTATCGTTTTTTCATTTGAGATATCATTTAGGCAGATAATTATGTTCGTCACCAGTTATTGAAATTAGGACTTAAGAACTAATTTGAGGGAGAAAATTGAGAACAGGGTCGCGTTTTATAAAGTTACAATTTACAATTTCGCTGTTTGCCTCTCTAACGCACGTACATATTGGCTAGAAAGAGAGGCAAACAGCGAAATTGTAAATTGTAACTTTATAAAACGTGACTCTGACATTTACCTCGTAGTTTGCAAAAAAGTTTTTTCCGTGTTCTTAATAAGGTACGTAAACCGAAGAGTTCTTAAAAGGACTACGTAAATTGGCAAAAAATTATACTTCATATTGGCTAGGAAGGGAGTATCACCATGTGGGTTGGGGGGGTCTAAAATAGGCCAAAATCGTATAACGTGATTAATGGACAAGCCCTTATTACATACTTTGAATTATTTTTCGATAGCGTTTTCTAAACTAAAATAAACGTTAAGATCTCTTAGATTTATTCAAACGCTAAAAATGCAATATTTACAATAGTACCTATTGATTATATTCACTCTGTATGTTTTAGTCAGCGTTTTCACCCTTATTGACCTTGCTCTTGTTATTAAAAACATTTATGTTTGAAATAACTGCTGTGAAATTATAATTATGTATTTGTTTACGAAGATATAAATAATTTATTCAGTGTAAACAAATGTATAGAAATATATGAGAATGCTGGTCTTCGAGGGGTATAAAAGATTGGTGCTATTTATTTCTCCATGTATAATAATTACCTCTTTGGATCTTACTTTGGCAGCGATCACCTAAAGAAAAAACAACATGAAAGTTTTGTGCTTCTTTGTCCTAATGTTGGTATGTAAATAAATAAAATAAAATTGAAATGTTTTATTTTCAGACAACATGAGTCCATAACAATGTTAGTTTAGTTTAGAACATAAGATTTACAACTATGTTATTATACGTATAGCTACATAATCTTAACAAAAATATAAAATACTTTAAAATAATAGACTTAGTTGGGAATTGGAACTTACTAATTATAACCTCCTAAGGCCCAATGACATTTGCAAAGTTTTTAAATTTAGAACTTTCTCTGCATAAATAAATGTCCACGAATTTTGTACGGTCGGCTCTAATAATATGTATACGATTTTGATCCTTAGACCTTTGACATATGTTCCAAAATGTATACATATTATTAGACGTGACTGTACTGTATCCCTACAGGTTACAGTTAGAAGCTTAATTAATAATTACAATACCTATTGTATTTATTATTTAAATATTAACCTTATTTTTTTATTATTACTTTAAAGGAATGGCTTATTTTTTATTCCCTCTGAAAGTATACAGTTACTTTGGCATACCCTTTTCTCACGTAATCACAATCACATTAGTCGTCAGACCTATTAACCTTTTATAACCGCATAATTTCATAATCATTATCCACGCACTTTTAGGGTAGTTCTATGCAATTATTCTGTCGCAACAATCAAGTCATTACCATTCCCAAATTATTGACGAACTGCGTATAAATAGTGGAGTCATTTTTGATTATCTTGTAGCAGACGCATGTTTATCTGCTATTCTGGCATAATAGTCTCGTTTGCTTTTATAAAACGGTAAATAAAGCGGTGATGGTAATGAACAAAAAAAAACGCGTAACAAAATCGCATAGAAACACCGAAAATAACTAAAAATTTATGAAAACTCCAGGTTTAAGATTTTAAGTTGGTAATAAAATCAAGATTGTGTTGTAAAAGTGCGTGTTTATAAAAGAATGCTAGTTTTTAGGCTTGTATATTTTTAGATTCTACTGACGATTGGTATACTTATTTTAAAAAGTGGAGTGTCAAGTCAAGTATAGTAAGGAGGGCGTCAACCATTGGGGCATTATTTGACAGTTGTTGTAATTTCAGGTGGCGTTCGCTGCCAGCTACCCCTGCGAGGGTTCAGACTGCGACTCTCCTCAACCAGGTATATCATCACTGTCATATAGTATGGATAGGGCCAACCGACATCTTTCTATAATCTTAAATTTCCAACTTCATTCGTTCATCATCATCATCATCATCATCATCATCATCATCATCATCATCATCATCATCATATCAGCCGAAAGACGTCCACTGCTGAACATAGGCCTCCCCCAATGATTGCCACAATGACCGGTCCTGCGCCACCCGCATCCAGCGGACTCCTGCGACCTTCACCAGGTCATCAGTCCACCTTGTGGGGGGCCTACCCACGCTACGCCTTCCGGTACGTGGCCGCCACTCAAGGACCTTTCCGCCCCAACGGCCATCGGTTCTACGCGCAATGTGCCCCGCCCACTGCCACTTCAGTTTAGCGATTCGGAGTGCTATTTCGGTTACTTTGGTTCTGCTGCGGATGGTCTCATTTTTAATCCGATCACGCAGAGAGACTCCTAGCACTTCATTCGTTCGCTTCAGTTATTAATTTATTTTATTTTGTATTGTAATTTTAGTATTATTGTTTTATTTTGGAACTGTTAGCTGTACTGTATTGATTTGTAAATTGCTTATTATATTCATTCATAATTAAAGTCTTTTGATGTGCTGAATCGGGTAAGGAATATTTTTTTTAATATTTGCTTCAAATCGCTTCTTAACTAAGTCATAGTGTATCTCGTAAAAAGACATGATTAATTTGTAATTTATATCCGATTAGTAAAACGTATTTAAAATATAGGCTGTTACTGAATAGAAAGTTTATTTAAACCTATTCTAAACGTATGCCTTTTATTTTCAGTTGTTGGGGTTCTGAATAATTTGAAACTCACTGAGCAATCTCCAACAAATAGTGAGTGATTATTACAAATTTAAATTATGTTATTATAGTAGGTAAACAAACTCGTGTTGTATATAGTTGTATCCTATCGGCTATTCATGAGGCATTTGTTGTGTTTATGTTCGCATTTCAAACATGTATTGTCTATTTGAATTAGGCTGCGTTTCCACCAGAGATGTGCGAGGATGTTTCCATACAAATGAAACCTATTAATGACTCGAGCGAGGTGTCATTTGTATGGAAACACATCCTCGCACATCTCTGATGGAAACGCAGCCTTATAGCTAACTACTCAGGCTCGTACAACAGGTGACTTCTTTTTTAAGTTTTTTACCTATATTTCTTTATAATTCTGCCATGACTATTATTATAACTAATATGTAATGTTATACGTAAACCTTTGCAATATAAAGATATCATGGAGCTGGTTTGATGATGGAGTTGGAAGGTGGCCACAGGAACTTGGGAAAAAACAACGTCATCATTTCTTACTGTTGAGTTTCGTTAGACTTGTCTTAATTAGGACTAAAGAAAATACAGTCTGTGATAGGACGATAATACGTATAACCAAGTTTTAATAATTATTCTCTATTTTACAGTACTTGGACAGCAACAAACAGCTGGAGGTAAGGAATAATAAAGACCATTTTTTCCATGTCACCAAGTTGTTATCGGAAATCAAAACGACTTTCATCATCATCAAAGCAAAGGTCATGCGGGGTAATGGTTCGCAGTGGGTAAGTGTACGCAATCGCATACACTTTCGACTGAAATGAATGGGATTACACACTCTTACCCACTGCGAACCATTACCCCGCATGACTCTAGGCCCTATTCATTTAATACGAGCTCATAATTGCCCAAAAAACGATATTGCAGTAGTGCTGGGGTGTCAAGAACTTGGCGGTTTACGGCACAGCATGCTTAGCCAAGTTGCCAATCGCTAACGCTTAATCGTCAATCGTAAGCGAAAGGCAGCTAACTGTCTTTGTCGTACTAATATGAAAGAGTGACAGAGAGGGAAAACTACGATACGCTACTAAGCGTTAGCGATTGGCAACTTGGCTAAGCATCCAGGTCTCACCGCGAGCTACTAAGCTATGAACTATGGGCTATAAACACGAACAAAAGATACGCACTCCCATGCAAAAAAAAGAGACATTTACAAGGGAGTGCGTTTTGTTCGTGTTTACAGCCCATAGTTCATAGCTTAGCAGCTCGCGATGAGACCAGTGCCTTCATAACATCGTGCTAATGTCCACGCGACATCTTTGACAAATTGAAAAGCTGCAAGCGCGAGTGTGGAGTGTACGCGACCGGACTGCGAAATCGACTCACACTTGCGATCGCGACTTCGCGCCGCGATTGACTCACTCACTCACGACTCGTGAGTCACGAGTGGGGAACGGCATTAATGTATAGAAAGGGGTGTTTTTCAACAATTTTTTTTTACGCAATGAGGGTTTCTCGAAAACGTATGCCACTAGTTGGCGCCACTTAGCCGTAAGGTCCCGCTAAGAAAGACAATTATCTAGCTCCAAAGAAAAACTAACTAGAAGGTATTTTTTTAATATAATTTTATTAACTCATACACTCTTTTAAACACAAAACTATAGGCGTTCTGAGAATTTAATCAAGATTCTGGACTTAGTGCTGCCGCCCTATTGAACGTCATTTCAGAAAACCCTCATTAAAATGGTGTTGTATCTTCCATGTTTTATTTGTTCGTAGTATAATTAATAATTAACGTATCTGCATAACATAAATTATTTTGCAGCGGACGGAGGCGGGAATGCATCGAACAATGCTCAGAAAAATGTGGGATCCCACGGAAATTGTAAGTAAAGTCAAGTGTGTATACAGTGCATATACACATACCATTCGTCAATAAAATAAAAAAAAAACTTAAACTGTCACTTATCTTCACAAAGTGGTCACGTGTCTGCTCCGATATGTTTGATGACCACTGCATGTAATAATCCCAGCACTCGACATGTTAAGACCCTATTTTCGACACCCTGCTGTCTACTGATCCACAAAAAATCTGTCAACAAAATTTTAATCTTACGTCTAAAGGAAAAGTCCTTGATCTAAGTAACAAATTTTAGAAGTTGGATCCTTTTTCCTTAACCAAATGCGTACGGTAATAGGTATATCTCCAGACGACTGCTGCGGAATAACTTAAATTTACCCATTTTTACAGCAAATGGACTTGGCAACGGCGGAAATCTAGGCAATGGAAGCAATAATGGAAACGGGGGCAATAATGGAAACGGAGGCAATAATGGAAACGGCGGCAATAATGGCAATGGAGGCAATAATGGAAACGGAGGCAATAATGGAAACGGAGGCAATAATGGCAATGGAGGCAATAATGGCAATGGAGGTAATAATGGGAACGGGGGCAATAATGGAAACGGAGGCAATAATGGAAATGGAGGCAATAATGGAAACGGATGGAATAATGGAAACGGGGGCAATAATGGAAATGGGGGCAATAATGGCAATGGAGGCAATAATGGCAATGGAGGCAATAATGGCAATGGAGGCAATAATGGAAACGGAGGTAGTAATGGAAATGGAGGCAATAATGGAAACGGAGGCAATAATGGAAACGGATGGAATAATGGAAACGGGGGCAATAATGGAAACGGGGGCAATAATGGAAATGGAGGCAATAATGGCAATGGAGGCAATAATGGCAATGGAGGCAATAATGGAAACGGGGGCAATAATGGAAATGGGGGCAATAATGGAAACGGCAATGATGGCGATTGTTAACTGTAAGTGTCGTCTGTTACGTATACAAATATTATTAATAGGCAAGAGTTGATTATCTGTGTGCATTTTTATTCTGCATGCATTTTTCATAATATTTTTCTGTACGGTATAGTTGGTACCTACTGCCGAAATTGATTTTATTCCTCGCATAATTCCTCGCATTGTTAAATATTGTATGATACATATTAGTATTGAAGAGTTTTTCTTTTAACTCGTGTTGTTTTAAAACACTCACTTCGTTCATGAATCCCTTATATCCCTTGCACATAAATCCCTTTTGTCACATTATTACTCGTATATATAATACATAAATAGGAAACTATTTTTAAACGCCCATGTAAATCCTAATCGTGTTTTGTTTCCAGGTAGCAGTCCTGCTGGAAGCAAGCAACCGCTAGAAGGATCTAGAAGAAGTTTCCAGAAGTACAACTTTTCCCATTCTTACACCATTTTGTTCTTTTTTTCTTCATTAATTTATTGGTATCATAGAGGCACCAATGCACAACATATCCCAATAGGTAATCGTTTGCAACCATACTGCCATTGCAAAAAAGTTGACTGCAGAAAATTGGGTGTTAACATGTCGACTACTGGGGTCTTTACGATACTTGATGCCTAAATTTCACGTTTATGAGTTTAATTTATTGCTTTTATAGTTCTGTTGTGTGTATAGGTACAGTCAAGTGCAAAAATTAGTATCGAAAGAATCCGCTCATAAATATGTTACGGCGTTCTTATTATACAGAATTAAAGTGCACCTGGACATATTTTTGAACATTTTTGTATACATCTTATTTTGTCTTTACGGAATTAGTATTGGGCTTTCAAATTTTGTATTATTATAATCTAGATCAGAAAGTGTTTATGCTATGTTTGCTTCTTTTTGTAAGTTTTATATCAGTCCGTTTGCCGCAATAAAAGAATTGATGAATATTTAATTGTATTTTCGTTACCTGAAATCCAAACCAAAATCAAAATTCTTTTTACTTACCTACTCCGAAATAGCCATGAAAATTGGTTGTATTGTGTACACTGTACAGTCACCTAAACCGGAGTGGCTAGTATGCTTACAAAAATAGGTATACAGGTAAAACTAAAAAATGTGTTGATCCAGTCGCCCAAATAGGCCAACCCACTATTGAAAACGATTTTTTTTACAAACTTTTGGTGTTGTTTCTAATTACTTATACCATTAATTGGAGTTCGAGGCCAACGAAACTACGACAGATGCGTTATTGTCAAATCTGTCAAAGTCTCTTATGTCATTGTCAAATAAAGTTGTCAGGTTTCGACAACCTTTTTACTATTTAATTTATTTATTTAAAATAATTCCTAATAAAAACATTACATACCTCTGTCATGTTTGTACGCCTTTTTGTTTAATATGGCTGTCACAACTAGGATTTTCTTAAAAACACGTAAATACCTAATAACTTTTCTCTTAACTAACATTGATATGACAAAATTTTCTTGTAAAGAACTTAAAATGATAAGAGCCAACGTTTCGAAGTCTATTTTAAAAAGAAGTTGAATTACCAGTGAACACAAACAACAGCGTGCCATATTTATTAAGACAGTTTGTATTTTATTTCTTATTTGTCTTCGTCATCACTTTATCCTCCTGATCGAGTCCCGGGTAAAAAGCGAGTACATCACTCCCATAAAAGCCCATAGTCCTTTATAACACCATCAGTGTTGAGTCCTGAACTTACTGTCGCTTATTTTAAGGTTTAAAATGAGTTTGTCACATTTTTACAAAACGTTAGATCTGTATGATAATTAAAATGGAGAACTATAGCACTGGCAAAGAAATTTGTAGGTCAAAGGAATTTTACGAATACGAAATGTGAACATAAAGCACGCTACTATGCTATATGTATTATTCTGCAATTTTCTAAACGTATGCAGAAATAGGGTTCTAATTTATGTGTACTTAAATTGCTGTACCAAATGTTATTAACACCTGAGGTGATACCAGCGCAATACCAACTTTGTTACTAATAATTGCGGATAATTAAGTTTTTATTAAAATATCTTAATTTACGTGAAAATAAGTAAATAATATTGTTTCTATAAATTAAAGAATTAAAATTACCAATAAATAAGATATCTAAACGTCTGTTTTTAGAAAATAAACATTTACCATTGCAAGAACATTTCATTGTTGTGGTAATATTTTCGTAGATTCTTTGGCCGCGAACTCCAATTAGTGGTTTAGATACAATATTCTAATACCTATCTATCCTACTAAATGAACCCTTAAACACATCCCTATTGTACTTGTTATATTTGCTATTACACGGTTGAAAGCTGGTTGAATTGAAAGTCACCAAGGTCTTTGGCCTATCTGGGACTTCGAAAATCGTGAATTTTAAATCTGTCTCATTTTCTCTAACGAAAAAAATCAGTTTTAGGAACCATTTGTGACTCGATGCGACAAGCAGATGATACTAGGCATTTGACAGATCTATTTTTAATACTAGCCAATCTGAGGGCTGAATGAACCCTGAAATTAGATGCATGTTCATCAATTTGAACTTTATGATCAGTAAGTATAGATTTAGATTATTGAATATTGGACGTAACGATCCGTCACTTTTTGGGGTTGGAGACAACGGTGAGACAAAACTGGGAGTGTAATCTGCTGGTTCTAGCACGCCCGCCCCAATCATTGTTTGAATTGTTTCCTGCATTCGACAATGCTAACGGGGGCCTTAGGTTAAGCGGGATTCGAAACCCTTGAAACAATTTTAATAGTGGTCGTGAATCATTTAATGATTCTCGTCTTTCCACAAAAACTGACCCGCTCGAAAACTGTTGCAGTCAGAACTTCCTCTTTTGATTAAAGTCCCTGCGTGGGAAGTTTTGTCCGGCCCTTCCTTCAGTTCGGGTAATGTTTGTATAGTCATAGGGGCCTTGAGGTCTCGGGCCCACGCTACGCTGGTGAGGCTTTCCTTGGCCTTGGCTATGTGCAACTGGTCTGGATGGGCGAAAGGGATCACGCCAGTTCATTGGTAAGAAGTTATAATTGCCTTGCGCAGGCAATGGTAAAAAAAGTCTAGGCATATTCATAAAGCAGTTAGATTAGTCATAAATGCTCTGTGTGGGCCCTTTTTGAGCATAACTATACAGATCAGCACTTGCATGCGCAGCAGGCTTATTTTGGGTTGGCGGTCATCATCATCATCATCATCATATCAGCCGAAAGACGTCCACTGCTGAACATAGGCCTCCCCCAAAGATTGCCACAATGACCGGTTGGCGGTCAAACTGTCCAAAAAGTTTAGGAAATTCTTCCGTGTCTTTCAATATCTGAAGATAAGGATTATTTTTGACAAAAGTTATGTCAGCTCGGGGTATCTTTCTTATGGACTCTTTGACAAGTTTATCTCTAATGCAGCGGGGGATACTATCTAATCTTTGTTGGATAAGGTCAGCGCGGTGACGACATGTTAGTTGCAACTTGCCATGCATCAGTAGAGATTGAAATACATTGAAAGCATTTGAGATTTTGAGATTTACATTGAAAACTACCTTCCAAAAAAAGTTCTTATTTTATTTCCTAACGTCTGAAGAGAAAGCTCTTCAGCAGTACGGGACTATGCTATTAACGTGTCAAAAGCAGATTCAGCCGCTTCATTTGAAAATGTTATCAAGGCTTAAAGCCTTTGTTATTTGTCTCTAGGCCTAAAAGGCCGGTTGGGAGCAGTAAACCTTTTGTACCTCTGAATATCGGACGCTTGTTCAGTTTTCGGAATCAAAATGTTGAACAGGGGTTATAAGGTCAATATGAGCGGGGAGGATTTTGAAACAGATGGTTCTTTTAAAACAGCGTTACATGCATACTTTAGTGTCAAACCACTATCATTAACAACAGGGGTTTCACCTCAGCCTCGTATTACTCGCTGCTCACGTTGTCCTCTAATTCATCTTCTAAATTAACAGAGAGGTGTATCACTCATGGATTGCAACATGTCACCAATAAAGTTTTGGATATCGCTAACCTGTTTTGCCAGTTGTTCTATGGCATCGCTATGCCGCCTTGGGCTCCCATGCCGGAGTAGGTATAGGATCTCTTGAATCGAACGATGAGCTAGTCCGTCATCTTTACTTTGCAAAAACTCTGCAAAATAAAATAGGATTAATAAGATTTTTTTATATTCGAATGGTAAAACCGTTAAGACTTTACCAAAAAAATTGTTTCACTTACAAATTCCTTACTCCCACCTTAAAGGCCGGCAACGCATTTGCGACGCCTCTGGTGTTGCGGGTGTCCATGGGCGACGTTAATCGCTTTCCATCAGGCGATTCGTCTGTTCGTTTGCCACCTATAGCATAAAAAAAAAATTAACTGTACGTCTCGGTAAACGAGACACCAATGACGAGGGGGCGAGCACCGGCTCCCGCCGTGCGGCGCCCGTCCCTGGTGGCAGAAGCAGGAAACTGGTAGAGGGGGTAAAAAGGAGTAGGGTATAGTCAAATCAGCAACCGTCACGTCATAGTAAACAGATTGCCTCTCTCAAATATTAATGTAGGTTTCAAATAACGGTGCAGAAGCTTAAATACGTTTTATTTAATTGTTATAGAGGGCGTCCCACAGTTATGGGACATGAAGGGGAAGTACCTTAAATATCGTAGATAGGATATTTTGCTGCAAAAAACTTTATTTTATTTTGAAAATTAAATAATACTGCATGAAAAAAAAACGAAAATTATTGCTTTATCTAGGCATCGAACCTACTTTAGTACGAAAATATTTTTTTCGTATTTTTATGGTGTCATTCGAAAGAATGGATAAAATTAACAATTTTTCTTAAGAAACATATTATCTAAAACTAATAGAATAACCAAACGAGTTTGGTTCAAAATTCGAAAAAAATTGCAGGGTGGTTCGATTTCCGGGTGAAGCAAGTAATTTTTAGAAAACCTTTGAATGCGCTATTACTAAATTTAAAAAATAACATTAAGTCTTCTTTCAGCAAAATACACCATCTACGATATTTAAGGTACTTACCCTTCATGTTACATAACTTGGGGTTGGCTATATTCTACAAACATTAAATTTGTATAAAGGTGCGTGCAGACCAAAAGAGCATTCGCTGTTTTATCCCCCACTCTACGAAATCAACGAATCACGTTTCACGTAACGATTGAATTTCGTAGAGTAGGGGGATAGAACAGCGAATGCTCTTTTGGTCTGCACGCACCTAAAGATGTTGCATCGAAATATGCGCGGTGTTAAAAAAGCGCTATGTCCTGCCCAGCTAGGCACAATTGAACAATTGTTTTTGGGGGCATTTTTGAGCTGGCGTTAGACATCCATGTTATACATATTATGGTCGCAGATTATACGTCAAAGATTATAATTATGTCAACGAGTTAGTTAGTTGAAGTTGCGGGGCCGAAAGTGTTAAATAAGATAAACAAATTTGACGTATATTTTTATTCAAGTTACCGAAATTATTTATTGTTAATATTTAGCTGTGAATTATTTTTCGATAGTGTTTTTTGAGGAACAATAAATACCAAGATCGGTTAGATTTATACTAATGTTAAAAAAGGAATGTAAAATATAAATAAAAGCATTAATTATATTCGCGCTGTATGTTTTAGTCAGCGTTTTTACCCTTATTAACCTTGCTCTTGTTATTAAAAACATTTATGTTTGAACTTTGAAATAACTGCTGTGAAATTATAATTATGTATTTGTTTTCGAAGATATGAATAATTTATTCAGTGCAAACAAATGTGAGTGTTCAGATGAGAATGCTCGTCTCCGAGTGGGTATAAAAGATGCTAGGTATTTCTCCATGTATCATATCGCTTAGGATCTTACTTTAGCAACGACCACCTGAAAAAAAAACAACATGAAAGTTTTGTGTTTCTTTGTCCTAATTTTGGTATGTATATTTTTTATATTTTAACTTATAGTTGGGAATTAATGCTAATTTTAACCTCCTAAGACCCAGTGATATTTGCAAAGTTTTTGAATTAGTACTTTCTCTGCATAAATAAAAGCTCAAATTTTAACAAATATTATAATATATATTAATAGGGTTTAACATCTATCCTTATTTTATGAATTATTACTTTAAAGAAAGAGCTTACTTTTCAATCACCATAAAAGTATTCGTTTCATAATCTAACCTTTTCTCATAATATCATCACACCAGTTATACAAAGTTAATAATCATGTAATTGGTAATTCTAAAATTCATTGCAGCGTTTAGTACCGTGATAAAAAATATTATAAAATTTATTGAAACATAATTATACTTTATTAAACGATGCAAATTGTGCATATAGAAGGTATAACGTAGGTAATCATTTATTGAAATAGATTTGAAATCAATGTTGTTCAAAATCTTGAATTGAACAATATACCTATTCTAGAAACTATATTTTAACACCTCATAACTAAAATATTTTCGGCTTGACAAAAAAATAGTATAATAATAATATATCTTCGCACTAGTTCATAAAAAAACACCATATCTGTGGATCTGTACTGTCATCTACATAATATTCATGCTCTGCGGCCTTCGAAATTCGCCAATTTCGAGGATTTGTCTCTCTCGCTCTAATGACGCCTTCGTTTGAGTAACAGAGAAAAATCCTCGAAATTTACGAATTTCCATCTAGGCCTGCTCCTTATTTTATAAAAGTGGAGGGACAGGTACTTATTATTCCCAACCGCTTCCTGAATTCTTAGTGCATTTGTTAAACGCTTTGAGAGGTAACCGTTATAATGACGGGACCAGATCATGAATTCGATCGATTCGTATTGCATTATTTAGTACTGAATTTGTAAGATAAGTAATATGTATACGTAAGATAGTCATTATCTTACAGTTTTGTTTTTTATTTTTATTTTCCGTATTACTAATATGTAGTCTTGACACTTGGAGACTTTATACATCTCCGAGATTATCTTTTTATTTTAATTTTTCCTATTTTAATGTACATTATGTCGACACTTAGAGTCCTTTACACCTAAGTAATTTTAATTTTGTATTCAGATTTTCTGTACTAGTTATGTCTATTTCTATTTTTTTTTTCTTGTGATAGTTGTCATATATGTAACGGGCAAGTACGAATATAAATTCTCATGAAACTAAATATGGTCAGCATTCATAGTATTTAAATTATATTGTCTGCCTGATAGCTTGCACAGTCATGCTCACTTTAAGGTCTCTGCTTACGGTGGCGTCGTTGATCGGGTCGCCACTTTCCCGAAAGAAGGTTGAGGGAGGCGATGGCTGAGATACGCGTCATACTCGTGAACGGGTGCTGTTTGCGGAGACCGGTCTAATCAAGCTCACTCATGGCTTAAATTCAAACAATTTTCCTGCTGTTCTTGATATGAGAAATTGAATTCGCTACATGTTTGTTTATTTATGATTATTTAATATTATGACGCATGGAGACCTTATACATCTCTGAAACATTTAGTGAAATGTATCCGTTTGTTTTCTTTTTACTCTGACAACTAGAGACCTTTACATCTCTAGCAGTATAATAATGCTAATTTTAACGTTTAACTAAAAACAATTGTATGCCCTTTTACATATATCTTTACATCTATACATTTCTCAAAATTCATTAAATTTATATAATTGTTCTGACTATTAGAGACTTCATCTCTAGTTAATGTACTATATCAGTATTTATATTCAATCAAATTTATGTTTCGTTTTTAATTAATGCATGTTAGCCGTAAGATGTTATAAAACTTTTATTTGAAAAAAGAAAGTCCCGCTGAGTTTCTTGCCGGATTCTTCTCAGGCAGTGGTGTAGGGTTAGAACCGGAGGTAGTTTTTTTTTCTCTCATTCGCTATTTAGTTTAACGATTCAAAAGCGCTCGTTGCTGGGCCTAATTGAATAAAGAATATTTTGACTTTGACTTTTGACTTTGACTTTGTACTATTTGGTACTTGTTGTAAAAAAATTTGCACCTCTTCCATTTCAAAATTATACTTCAAATAGTCTGGTCGCGCCATTATAACGTTATAATGGCGGAACCAGGTCCTGAATTCTGTCCATATTCTTTCGATTCATATTGCATTATTTAGTACTGAAATGGAAAAGGTACAGATTTTTTTACAACAGGTACCAAATAGTACAAATTCAGTACTAAATAATGCAATATGAATCGATCGAATTCAGGATCTGGTCCCGCCATTATAACGGTTACCTTTGAGAGCCCTATGTCCACCATTGGGGTATTTGTTGATAGTTGTTGAAATTACAGGTGGCGTGCGCTGCCAGCCACCCCTTCGTGGGCTCGGACTGCGGCTCCACTCAACCAGGTATATCATCAGGATAGGGCCGAGGGACCACTTCGACAATCTGCGACCATACAGGGTGTAAGTCTAATACGATGCGAAGCTCTTAACTGGTGTTTGTTTACGACATAATAAGATCAATCAAATAACTTTTACTTAAAATTAGAGCAACAACATTTTCCATACAAAATAATTTTGCGCGCAATGTAGAGCAACAGACGCGAGTTAAATACTCGTTGACAGCTAATTTCAAAAGCAGATGACATAACTGCCATATCAACAATAACAAATGTTCGTACCTACATTGCTGTTCCGATAATTTTTAAAAAATTCTGTGAGGTCATAATTAAGAGTAACTTTAAAAAAACCTTGTAATCCGTGATTACACTAATGAATCCCATGCCTGGTTTAATTGATCGCCCGTATTAGATTTACACACTGTATATATTTATTTTTTTGATAACGAAATTTCAGGAGCTTCAGTGCCGGTTTTGAGAAGTGGTGGAGAATCCTATAGTCTGGGGTATCGTTGTATATGTATTTTAAAAACAAGGGTCACAAAATAAAGGTTTTTCTGAAGTGATTGTTTTCGGACACAACCACTTTAAAAAAATGATTTCCCCCTTTCTAACGTTTGATCCATGAGTCCAAAAAATATGTAAAAAATCATGAATATTACTTTAAAATAAACTATTTTCGCACATAATCGGCCCAGCCGTTTTTGAATGACTTCGGAACTGAGCATGGCCCGACATGCTCTTGGCCAGTTTTTTGCTTTGTTTCCGTTGTGCCCATAATGAAAATTGCGCAGCGGAACTGGGTGAATATCTGTTTCAACCGCCTAATTTTGTTGGCATTATTTATGCCGAAGTTTCTAAACGTCTCAATGTTATACTTCGTTATTTGTATAAGGTACGGTGCCTCCTTCTAATGACAAAGTAGTACATTGGAACGGAACGAATAGGAAATTCGGCAATGATGCCACCAAAATAATTTTAATAATTTTGGTGGCATCATTTAGGCGGTCGAAACGCTCAGATATTCACCCAACCGTTCCCAGTCTCCTATTCACTTCTGCTCCATCAAAAATCATGCTGTATATCCTGTGTATTTTAATTTATATTTAACTTTCAGTTGTTGGGGTTCTGAATAATGTGAAACTCACCCAGCAAAATCCTACGAATGGTAAGTTACTGTTACAAATTGAAATTATGTTATTTCTTTATGTCGGTCACTCGTTCATGGCTATTATATCATATCTATTATTAACTGACTGCAATGGGTGAATATCTGAGCGTTTCAACCGCCTAATTTTGGTGGCATCATTTTTGCCGAAGTTTCCATTCGTTACAATGTGCTACTTTGTCACTTGAAGGAGGCACGGTACCTTATACAAATGATGAAGTATAACACTCAGACGTTTAGAAACTTCGGCAAAAATGATGCCACCAAAATCACGCAGTTGAAACGCTCAAATATTCACTCCGATAAAAAATAAGGAAGAAGTTCTAAATTCGACTATATGTAAATGAAATAACATTAATTACCAAGTTCGGTTTAATGAAACTCGTCATAATGAGTACCTACTAGATGAAATGAATAGAGAAAGTTCAGTATTCAGTAGGCGATACGAGTAGGATAATAATTAACCAGGTTTTAATCATTATTCTCTACTTTACAGTACTTGGACAGCAACAAACTGCTGGAGGTAAGAAACAATAACTTTAAATATTTTTTTATTTAACCATATCCTTTAGAATACGAAACCTTTGAATGCGGTTTATATCTTTTCAAAAATAAAGGAATGTCTCCTTAAAGTAAAATGATCGAACTTAATGATTTAATGAAGGTAGTTTCACTCCAGGGCCCGTCTTATCCTTCCACCCTGTAGAAATGGGCGTGACACTTGTCAACAAAATATCAGAACCTTTTTAAAAAGGCAATTTAGTGCGTTTTATTTGTTCGTATACCATTTTTCAGTAGAATAAAAAAAATAACAAACATAGCTGACTTTCCATTAGTATTTGACGTCTTATATAGTATTAAACGTGCATTATTCCATAATCACGCACTTTTAGAACACAATCTTGATTTTATTACCAACTTAAAACCTTAAACCTTGAGTTCACATACATTTTTAGTTGAAATTAATTATACACCGTGATCTCTAATGACCCGAAAGGTTTTAACCACGCATTTTTGATGTAAAAACAAACAAAAAATATTATATGACTTTTCTCATTTTTGGCGAAAAAAAAAAATATTTTTTTTAATGAACATATTGCGAAAACACAAATCAAATTATTTATTAACTAAATATTTTTGATTTGTATTTTTAATTTTTCTCCAGTAGTCACACTACTTAATACTATACAAGATTTTATTATTTTTTATTTTTTTTTCAATTGTTATCTAATTTTTGAATGTATTTTAACATCAAAAGTAAAAGTTATTCATGAAACTAGCATTTACAATGAGTGTTAAGGTTTTTTTTTACAAAAACCTCATTTTTAAAAGGTTTTATTTCTCACTTTTCGACATATATTAATGAGGTTAGTGAGACTATTCTCCATAATGACACCAACGCCGTTAAAAAGACCTTTTGTACCGAGTTACAATTAGAAAATATGTTTTTTTTTTTTAAATTGGTAATAACTCTGAAACTAGGCGATATCCAGAAAAGTTTATACGACATTATAGTTTCTAAATGTGGTCAGGAACACACTGTTAAATCTTTCGGGTTAATAGAAATCACGGTGTATTTATTAGTATTAAAAAGTGCGAAAGTGTTTCACGAAATATTTTTGTCAAACAATTTGTGTTCTAAAAGTGCGTGATTATGAAATAATGCACGTTTTTAGGTGTTTTTTATTCTACCATCGAATGGTATAGTATATTAACGTTTAAAACAAAAGTCTTTGCATAATATGAATTATATTGCAGCGATCGGTGGCGGGGATGCAATAAACAATGCCCAGAAAAATGGGGGCTCCCACGGTAACTGTAAGTACGGTACTTTTATTATTAGGGATTGTACACCTATATAATATCGGCTATATCATGCCACTTCGACCTACATAGATTTATTGTGACGGCCCTTTAAGCCGCGTAAAATCTAAGTCCCGTAAAATACAAAAAATAAATAAATACCTAACTTGTAAATTATCAAGTAACTTGTGGGGCATTCAATTGTTAGCTGTTTATAGAGTTAGAAAAACGTATTACTCTTCACGACTCATGTTTCACCCTGTATACCTATCCTGCATCTGCATTCGGCTGCCGCGGCGTTACTAAGCTTAAAGCTACTCATTTTTACAGCAAATGGAGGCAACGGGGGCAATAATGGAAACGGAGGCAATAATGGAAACGGAGGCAATAATGGAAACGGAGGCAATAATGGAAATGGAGGCAATAATGGTAACGGATGGAATAATGGAAACGGGGGCAATAATGGAAACGGGGGCAATAATGGAAACGGGGGCAATAATGGAAACGGAGGCAATAATGGCAATGGCGACGATTGTTAACTGTAAGTGTTGTTTGTTACGTACCTACTCATACAAATATTATAAATAGACAAGAGTTGATTGTCTGTTTGCACTTTTCTGCGTGCGTGCAGGAATGGATTTTCATAGTAGTTTTCTGTGCGGTCTAGTTGGTAGTGCCGAAATTTCTCTTTATTCCTCGCAATGCATTGTAAATTATTGTATGATATTCGTGTTGAAAGGTTTTTTAACTAGCGTTAGTTTGAAACACTCACTTCGTTCGAATTTAAAAATCACCGACACCCGTCTATCTAAATCCCTTTTTCAACACTATTGTGTCATAAATAACTATTTTTAAGTCAAGCCATCGTGTTTTGATTCCAGGCGACAATCCCCGCTAGAAGCAAGCAACCGCTAGAAGGTTCTAGAGGAAGTTTCCAGAAGTACAGCTTTTTCCATTCTGTGTAAACCATTTTGTTCTATTTCATTAATTTATTGGTATCGTAGAGGCACCAATGCACGACACATCCTAATGATAATTGTTTGCAACCATAATAATATTTATCTACAGGCATATCATAATTTCCCTGTTATGTATTCAGAAGCGGTAATGTAATGACCTATATTAAGAGACCGGTGTCTGTGGCTGTATCATAATGTTAACATTAAAGTACAGACAGAGTACAGTGCATCATAATGTTGATATTAAAGTATCGTCGTCATGATATTAATTTTAACATTATGAAGTCAACTTCTTTTTGTTGTTTTTTTTTTCAATAAATATTTATTGTAGGATATCCTTACTCAAATTGAGTGATTTCAACTGATTTTTAATTTTTATATTTAGAGGTAATTACTTAGTGGATATCAATGAAAATAAAGGTAAAGTGTCATTCTAAACTTATGATATGGATGTAGATAAAGTTATGTATGTGACTGTACATAATTAGGCATTAAACACTCGTGTGATCTTATTATGAAACGGCTCGTTTCATAAAACCACACTCATGTTTAATGCCTCTTATTATGCGCCAGCCACATAAATAACTATAATAATTTGGTATTCATAAGTTCATAACAATAAAGTTGACAGCAGAATGTCGAAAATTGGGTCTGACTGAACTAGCAATGTACAATATATATTGATTTAAACTTTCACGATTATCATTCATATTTTAAAGACAAACGGGTCTTAATCGCGTAAACTTACGTTTAATTATATCTGTTGTCTGCCTGCGACCACGGGTGTAACGTCATGCCCGAAACGTCAGGATATAATTAAATGTAAGTTTACGCGATTAAGACCCGTTTGTCTTTAAAATATAGCAATGTATAAGTTGCAGAACATTCTTTAAATTGCAAGAACATACTAGAAAGTTTTCGAGAAATTTCATGAGAATTGAATAGTAAGTTCCCATTGAGAATGTTTCCATGAGAACTTATAAAAATGTGTTGTAAATAATTATTTTATATCGCAAATAACAAACAAACAAGGCAGTAAATAATTCATAAGGCAAGTATCTAGTATACGTACGGTCTTGGCTTGATTAGATTATTTGTTAAATTTAGATTCCCGAGAACATTATCTATGGAAGTTTCGCAACTTAAGAAACTTCTTCTCGGTACAATGCTAGTCTGAACATGTCGTCTACTGGGGTCTTTACGATACTTGATGCCTAAATTGATTTTCACGTTTATAAGTTTAATTTATTTCTTACCTATGTAAGTCGTTCTGTTGTGTTAACTTGTGTGTATAGCTACCGAAATAGAATTAGGCTTTCAAACTTTGTCTCAGTATAATCTAGATCAGAAAGTGTTTTGCTATGTTTGCTTCATTTTGTAAATTTTATATCAATCCTTTTGCCGCAGTAAATGAGTTGTTAAAATACTTAATTGTTTTTTCTTTACCCGAAATCAAAACCTAAATCCAAATTCTTTTAACCTACCTACCTCGAACTCGAAGACAATTTGCTGTACCTTATTGTGTACAGTCTCTCACAAGCAGCTTACAAGGTGCTCATGAAAATAGGTATAAAGGATGAAAAAAAACATTATGTTGATCCTGTCGCTCAAATAGGCTAACCCTCAATTGAAAACGTATTTTTTTTACGATTAAAATATTATACATACTAAATGTACCCTTGAACCATCCCCATTGGATTTGTTACATTTGCTGTAAATATTATACTAGTACGGTCAAATCGTATATTAAACTCGCAAAACATGTAGTAAAGCTGCATTTTTGGTATGTTATTTAGACACCATAGGGCAGTATAAAACCACATTTTTCAAGCAAAAAAAAGTTGTGCTAGCTGCGTTATACGTGAAAAACTGTGAAATTTACTGTCTATTTTTAGTTTCTGATTTTTATAAAAAAAGCCTTACGTTTTTTGACAATATGTATTAGGTAACGTTTAAAGATGAATGAATTTGTAACAAGATGAGATAACATGCATTACCGTAGGTCTTATAGTTTCAGAGATTCGAGACTTCAAATAGTACCCTGTTTTGTAAACTAGATAAAATGTTGAGTTTTGCTAACGTTTTTGGTTTAATATCGCCTTACCTAATTATGCTACGAAAAACATGAAATAATTATCTTATAGCGCAATTAATATTCTTTCATTTAAGGGTAAAATCAGGTCAGTAAACTTTGTAATTGAAAATAAAAACGCGTAATTCAAAAGGCAGTAGGCCCGCTATCTAAGTTTTTCATACAAATCGCAAGTCGTGTTGCAAAGCTGCAATTTTAGTATATTATAAAGGTGCTATAAGGACGTACATAAATGCATATTACAAGAAAAACAAAAAAGGAACTTCGGCATAGGACGAAAAAAACAGAAAAAATATTGGACTTCTTTTACTTTTTGACGTTTAATTAAAAAACTATTATCTTTTTGATACTAATTGCTATAAAACTTAGAAAGAATATTAAATTCGAAAGGATTTGAGCTACCTTGCATTACCCTAAATTATATAGATTTAGAGATACGACATTTCAAAATGTGCCCTTCATTAAGTTAAGAAAATAAGTGCATGTTTTGAAGCCTCGCATACCCCCAACTATAAGACTTACAGTAATTGTTATCGGCTCAATTTGTTTCAAATTTAATATAGTTATTATCTACAATCTACAACTTTTTTTCCCTTAGCGCGAACGTTTTGCCAATATTTGATGATCAAACGAACTTACCAAGTGAAGTTCGATCACAATTATGTGAGCAACTTCATTCGACGCGATTTAAGGTTTACATATTGTAGTAGCGCCCCACGCATCAGCCTTGCACGGTGTTTAAAGGTTTTTTTTTTTTTTATGTTAGCAACACTAAAAACATTCCCACTATCTTTCACCCCCTCTATCGGGGTTCCATAGTCGGCTCACTGACTGCCTCGTTCGAATCATTTTGTTTACAGTATTAATGTTGAGAATTTATTTCACTTTTTGTTATAAGTGGGTAGGGTGACGTTAGACAAAACTGTCCTTTAATATTGAGGGTGGGTTGTTATAAATCGCGTTGAATGAAGTTGCTCACATAATTGTGATAGAACTTCACTTGGTAAGTTCGTTTGATCATCAATTATATTTCACAACTTCATTCTTTGCGATTTAAGGTTTACATATTGTAGGATGTTCAGAGCACAAATGTGAAATAAATCTCAAACGCAGGGACGAAACGTAAAATAAACAGTAAAGGTACTCTCAGAACAGCAAATCTTTTATTAGGTAAGTTTAAAATAAACTAAAGAGTTTTAATTCTTATTTTGATTTAGGTATTTAACATTATGCTAATCATGGTTATTATAAAATTTATGAATTATTTTTATTTTACAGGTTTTTTGACGATGACGACAAATATCTTAGCAAATTGATAGCAATCATCTACAATTTCATTATTATGAAACTAGGCAAAAATAAAAGAAAAAATCGCTTCAACTGGCAATTTTGCGTATGATGTCTACACTGACAACGAACTTGTTGGCTATACCAACATAGAAGTGGCAGAATGCCTAGTGCTATACTGTGCAGTGAACATAATATGTGTTGATACCACTATTGTGAAATCCAGCGACTCAATATTTGCGATGAGTCTTTGGCATATGTTTTTTTTTTTTTTTTTTTTGTAACTGATAAATAAAGTGTCTATGTTGAAACCGCAAAGTGAATTAGTTATTATTTTAGTACGTCTGTATACATTGAAATGACAGTTCTGGTTTCTCGTCAAAAAATGGAAGTTAATATCGGTTGTGTACAATTCCGCCGAGAATTTTTATTATAAATTTCGGAAGTAGTTTTACTTCTGTGTGTGTGTCAATATTTTGTGTTCGGATCAATATAAAGATTTGTACGCAGTGTGCGGTAGCCAGGGCCAATAAAATAAGTGTTTCTAGATCTTCATTAGGCCATTTACGTGTCAAAAAATTTAGCATCTCGCTAGAATGTGTTTTTTCCAATAATGACAGCGCATATCTATAATTATTAATAGTTCCATATTTGAATTAAATATTTGGATGGAGTTGTATGGATTCTGAAACCAATAACTTTTCAAAGAATGGAAGCCAGGGTTGTGTTGGCCAATGCATTTTTAAAATGAAGTCTGTTAATTAAAGCGAATGAAGGAAATGCATAAAAAGTTTTAAGTTTCTGCTGGAAAAGCGTTACTTTATTATTATATTTTTATTGTAAAAGCGTATTTGAGGCAATATTGTTTTTAATCGGCTTGCAAATAAATCTACTTCCGGTTCAACAAGTATTTGTTTTATTTGTTTATAGGCATAATTTCCTAACTCCCATCCAGTCGCTAAATCATCTACGAGATAATTGATCAGCGTGTATATTTTTCTTAGTGTTTATGTATGAAGCAAAAAACATAATTTCACAATTGTATATATTGTAAAAAAAAACATTTTTAAGCCAAAAACGCTACTTTTAATTTCAAATTATTAATGTGACATCTTAGTTCCGTATTTTTCCAATAACAGTGTGCTTCTTTACCAACGTTGAAAGCTCCCCAGCCAGTAGTGGAAGCATTAGAAAATAATTATTATTGCTTGAATCTGATTTTAACCTGAAGGGATTAAATTTTAGTTATGTCCACCACATTTGCAGAGGTACGATGACTAATTAATTTTGCGATATTCCGTAATTTATACTTTATTAACTTCTGACGACGGGACGGTAGTCTTAATTGCATATAATATGTTTCGAATTGAATATAAATAACAAGATATAAATAACTTTGCATCCAAGGTATTCATAAACTAGTTTTAGAATCCTTGTAAATATGTACGGTGATCATGATTAAACCATCGCTAAACAATTAAATTCATATAAAATATCCAACATAAATTGGAGATAATATTTTCCGTGTGGTTCGTAAATGGGTATTAAATAATACGCATCTTATAAGTCTATTGGAGACACATGTAACAATTATTTTTTATTAATTTTGAAGCTGTGTGGTAATCTTCCATTTGAAAATGTGGTGGTTTTTACAAATGTATTCATACATTTTAAATTTAATATATCAATATTATTAACAGTAAGGGTACAATGTCACGTCATCTGTTAGCATATTTTAGTAAGTATTAAATACGTGTAACAGAAGATCCAGCAAGGAATTTGTTGGTGTGATGGCGTTGATTTAACACTTTGAGCGCGGGGAACTCTCGAGGGGAGTTCTCTGTGGGAGGTCAATTTTTGCTAAAAAGCGGAAAAAATCACGGGATCGGCTATGAGCGTAGCGCGTAGCTCTCGTCCGCAATGAAATTGTTAACAGTTTATTAATAGACATTTTGTAATCAAGTTTTTCTTGTTCATATTTAGATTATTAGGTAGAAATAGGAGGTGATAATGTTAAAATAGATATCTCTTTACCCTCCATGATAAAATAACGGGATCACTAGTTGACCAGGACCCTGATTTCTGACCAGGAGCGAGAGGAGTGCAGCAGACGTCCAGTGTATTGTACCTCGTGTGTTATTGTTTCTGCTCGTATATGCGAGGCGTGCGCACGCGCTCGCGGCCCCCTGCGGTAGCAGGCGCTGTAGCTGGCGGCGGGCGACGGCGCCGGCGCGGGCAGCGCTGCGGCACGATGGCGCCCGGCATTCGGCGAGGGGATATGTCGTGTTCCGATGCAGAGTGTTGTAGTTTACATGACCTCTCTGACGGCGGTGTCTATTCTTCATGATGAAATTTTCTTTATTAAATAAATTATACAGTTAATGTGTATTTTTCTTTTAAATGTATTAACGGTCTACGCTTCAGCTTATTAGTCTCGCTCTGCATTATTTACAGTAACTTATCCTTTAAATTTGCATTTATTGCAGAAATGCCAAAATTCCTTCTCGTTTTTGTCTGTGTAAAATGAGAATCGCATAGAACAGGATATGCGTCGCTTATAGGTTTTAGAAGGGGTATGA
>JALPQI010022286.1:0-26194 GCA_025490895.1 Thaumatotibia leucotreta
GTTAGGGTTAGTTTTTCGCAGTTCAGCAAAAACAATCGGTAAACAAACGCCTATATACCAATCGGCATTGACAGTTCTTCTATCTTCAAGAGCGATAGTCGCCACGTGACCCGATTTGGAGACAAACGTGGCTACCATTTTTTTGATCATGCTGCGAGAACGAACAACTTTTGTCGGCTTCGGTTCGTCTTCGTAAACCCAAGCTCGAGATTGGTTTTTCGATTCAGGCTAATATGCGTAAATCCATGATTCGTCACCTGACACAATACTAAAAACGGCATTTGAGCTTCCTCCATTAAATCTTTTTAAAGTTTTGCGGCACCAATTGACACGTACCGTTTTCTGGTCGTCAGATAACAAGTGAGGAATCCACCGGGAAAATAACTTCCGCACGCCCAACTCTTGTTGTAAAATAACTTGTACCTGACTCATTCCAATGCCTAAAGTCTCCTGAATCTCCCGATATGTAACATGCCTATCTTCCTTTATCAGTTGGCGAACAACATCGATGTTTTGATCGGTAACGGCCGTTTTCTGTCGACCCTCACGTACGTCATCCGCAAGAGACACACGGCCACGTTGGAATTCCGAATACCACCTGTATTATGGTCGTCTTTGAAGGTGCTTCACTACTAAAAGCAATAGTTAATCGGTCTCCACATTGTTGTTGTGTTAATCCACTTTTAAAGTCATAATAAATCATTGCTCTAAAACTTTCGCGGGACAGCTCCATTTTCACCAGCGACTCAACGACTTTAAAAAACAATTGAAAATCGGACATTGTTTTTTTTTTTCTAAGTGGCCAGTGTTTTCGAATAATGAGACTATGCTTGTAAGAAAGAGGTATAACACATGTCAAATATACGTTCCTAAGTATTAAATTCCCGAAATTTTCAGGGCATCCTACGTAGAGTGAAAGAGACAAATCCTCGAAATTTACGAATTTCGTTTTTCGCGGTAGGGACGCTGGTCACTTTAGTTAGTCATCAAATAAAATCATACAATATTGTTTTTTTCCAATAGCGGTACAAGAGGCGTTATAAACGGGCACACTTCAAGGATATTCGCCTGTGCGTTCCACCCAAAGTCGAACCACGAGTTGATTTCGGGCGGCTGGGACGACACCGTCATGTGTTGGGACGATCGCGTGCCGTACGCGACGAGGTACTTCACGGGCGTCCATATATGCGGCGAGGGGCTGGACTTCGATAAAGCGGGGAACAAGGTATCAACAGAGATCACAAATAGACTTTCACACGTTTTTCACTCTTTTTACACGATTAAGTCCTGTTTGTTGTTAAAATATAACATTCATGTACAATTGGGGGGCTATTCCCACCTGTTACCACCCATCTGAAACCAGTGGTGACGACTGGGATTTCCCCCCCCCCTGTTACCACAAGAGTACTTGGTGGTAACTACTGGATTTTTTCCCACTTGTTGCCACTACAATATTTGGTGGTAGGTAACTACCTATAAGGAAAGAGAAATCTCAGGATTTTTTATTCCCAGTTGTTCTCACCGGTAACATATGCGAAATAATCCCAGTTGTTACCACTGGTGTCAGATGGGTGGTAACAGCTGGGAATAATCCCAATTTATTTCCCACATTGAACGTACTAATCGAAGACAAGAGTTACCAGACATTCCCTGCATACAAAGACTGTTTGAAGGGATGGTTACACATACTAACAATCACTAGGTACACCGTAGGTAACAATCACTGGCACAGATATTACTGTGTGACGTCATAGACAGCCGACTGTCAAAGGGTTAACGTATCTGTGATTTCAGATCCTTACTTGTTCTTGGCAAGAGAGCAACTGTATTCAGTTGTGGGATTATGGCTCCTGCAAACTGATAGACACCATTGTCCCTGATAACTATCAGTCTAAACTCTACTGTGGAAGGATAGTGCCAAAAACGAGTCTAATTGTTTGTGCTGGGTCCGAAATCAATATGCTACGAGTAGTTGACATCAATCTTAAAATTGTAAGTAGACTTCGCAACGCAATTTTCATGATTATGCTGGCATGGATGACATAAGAGATCCCTTAAAGAGATAAATTCGCCTTTGAGCCATTTGACAATTTCATTGTATATGTTTTGTTTGTTATTTTTATGATTTGTACAATAGTGTTTGCTACTTCTACTTCATTTATTATAACGCATCATCATCATATCAGCCGAAAGACGTGCTGAACATAGGCCTCCCCCAAAGATTGCCACAATGACCGGTCCTGCCACAGCCATTTCAGTTTAGTGATTCGGAGTGCTATATCGCTTAATTTGGTTCAGCTGCTTAATTTCTAATACGATCTTGCATTATAACGCAATAAGGTGAAAAAAAGTCTATCCGCCTTATTCGTAAACGTTTCCTAACTTAACAAGCCGCTGAGTATGGTTTGTCCCTTTCTATCTTGACAGACATATTAATAAGACCGAAAGGGATAAACAACACTTAGCGGATTGCTAATTTAGGAGACGTTTATGAATAAGGGGGTTAATCTTTTGTGCAAGATGAGAAGCGTTATGTCATGCATGACATAATTTTTTTTCACTCGTTTCAGACGGAGTGTTCTATTCGCAATAACCCAGGCGATATATACGGTTTTGATTTTGGAAGGGTACGAAGGAAAATAACCTTGGATACAGGTGGCGGATACAAAAAGATCAGTGAAATTGGTAGCATCCCACGAGTAGCCTATGTAAGCGGAAAAAGATTACAGATTGTAGACTTCGGACAATGACGAATGTTTTGATAACCATGTTGTTATATTTTATTTTATATGTGTATTTTTTAATTTTTCTACGTTATACACTAATGTAAGGGTCATATAATATATTAATGAAAACGTCGCTGGAAAGTTGTACATCAGTTGTATTGAATTTATTCTCTCTTTTAACATTTTTCTACGCACAAACAGCCGCTTAATACAATTTTACGTGATAGACAAATACACTGTGATTTCATTTTGTAAACAGTATATAAAACTCTACAAAGATAAAATATCGAGTTTGGCAAGAATTCATAATATACGACTAGATCGGTTGCCTTAGCGCGCGAATGGGCCGAAGGCCGCCGAAGCGCAAGCGTGCTTAAAGTTCTGCCTCTAAAACGGGCCAATCGACGGTTTTCCTTATTATCTTAAGTTTAAAGGGATGTCAAAACACTTGGTCATTTCCTGTAGTGTAAATGGTAAACATTACAAATACAAGCAGCTTAAAACATACATTAATAAATACATTGAAACAATTTGTAGACAAATTCTTTACGACATCATTAAAATTAATTCCGTCGGACCATTCGTGCACCCATATCACCGGTCTACATTCATAATAAATAAAAAAAAACATAAATACTTCTACATAGTATTATATACAGGATTTGAACATCTATTATTATTCGACCGATTCAAGTTGAGCCTCGTCAACGGGTGGGTCTTCCCGTGTTGCAATTGTTTTTTGTTTTGAGCTTTCGACATCACAGTTGATACCACCACATTGGAGTAGTCGAACGGCGCGATCGACACCACCGTCGGCGCTTTCGGCGGCCGCTCCGCCCCCGCCCCCGCGCTCGCCCCGCGCAGCGCGCCGCAGAACGAGTTGCGCAGCGCCGGCGCCCGCGACGGCTCCGGCGGCGGCCGCCCCCTCCGCGTGCTCGCCTCCGCCCGCGGCTTGCTCGGCTCCGACACCGACTCGCACCGCGCCCGGCTCGGCTGGTCGTACCGGTCCACCAGCACCTTCACCGACACGTCCTCGCCGGCCGGCGGCGAGCTCGGCACCCGCTCCCTGCTCTCGCGGGACCGGGACTTGGAGCGCCGCAGCGAGTCCGTCTCGGACCGGGCCTCGAACTCCTTCTTGAGGTTGCTGACGAGGCCCTGCGCGTTGAAGGGCTGGGGCGCGGGCGCGGCGTCGGCGGCGGCGGCGGCGCGCGGCAGGTCGCCGTAGGACGCGGCGGCCAGGCGGCGGCGGCGCGGGCCCGAGCGCAGCCACGTGTCGGCGGGCGCGGAGGCGGACAGGCGGCCGCTCCACGTGGAGGCGCCGCGGTCGCGCGCGCGCTCCATGCGCGCCGCCGCCGTCACGAACTCCTTCAGTATGGCACAGGTTTCGTTGAACTTGCGTTCGTTGTCGGAGACGTGCTGCGCGCGGCGACGCGGCTCGGCGTGCTCGCGGATGCTGCCGAGGTCGGCGCGCGCGGCGGGCGCGGGCGCGGGCTCGTCCTTGGCGCGCGCGCGCGTGTCGTACGAGCCCCACGACGAGTGGCGCGACAGGTCGGGCACGACTGCGCTGTCGAACGAGCTCCACGAGCTCTGCCGGCTCGGCGGGATCTCCTCGTCGCCGGCTCTCCTCTCGTCGCCGTCGTTCCGGTCGACTAAATTAGATAAAACGTCACTCAGTTTCGTTTTCACGTCTACGATACCACTGTCACTTTTCACTATATTATCGTTGCCGCTCTCGTCGGCCCGCTGCCACCCGGGCTCCCCGGGATCCCACGTGTGTATTTTTTCAGCGTCTACATTGGAGGGGGTATATTTGTGACTTAGATGTCGCAGGGGCGACACTTGCGGGGGTTTGACGGGCGGGTCCACCGCGCCGGCGCCTACGACGGAAGCGTCGGAGGATCTGTTGCTGGAGGATTCGCTGGTGCCGAAGTTTAGTCGCTGGTACCTCTTGGTGTCGCGCCGGTCGCCGGAGGCGGCGGTCTCGATCTCCTGCACGATGTGCCTGACGGAGGGCGCGCCCTCCTCCTTGAGGCGGATGATCTGGTTGGGCGAGACGCTGTAGGAGCCGTCGCCGTAGGGCATGAGCATGTGGCGCGTCTCGCGGGCGAGGTTCTCGAGGGAGACGGAGGTGGGCGGCAGCAGCTCGGAGGCCAGCTTGGTGTCGGGCGACCAGGAGCGCGGCCGGCCCGAGTACGAGCCCGTCAGCGCCAGCACCAACGGCGTCGGATCCGTCACTTTGTTCTCGCTTTTCGAAATAGACTTTGGCGATTTCAGATTAGTTTCCGACTTGGACCTCTGCAGCTTCTCCTTGTTCTTCATGGCGTCGAGTATGCCCTGATAGGTCTCGAGCTGGTTCAGGAAGTTAGTGTTCGGTTTGATGCAGCCCCGCTTCGCCTTGACGTGTTTGAGAGCCTTGTCGAAGTTCCAGTTGTACGCCTTCATGGCGTACGCGATCACGACCGACGCGGATCTGCTGATGCCCATTTTGCAATGGACTAATACTTTTGAACCTTCATTCCTTGCTTTGTTTATATATTTGAATGTGTTATCCCAGTGTTTCAGTAGGTCAGTCTTTTCGTCGTCATACACTCTTATATTTAGGTAATCGAACACACCTGGGAAAAAATTGTCTATTTCTCGAGTCACGTTCAATATGTGTCTTACTCTGAAACAAGTAAAACATAAAATTGTATACATGTCGTAGATGCCACATTGTAGAAGATTCACACTATTGCATAAATTGCGATGTGTAATTTTTAGTACAATACGTACTGTCCAACCTCGTAAATTTTACCGATGGCAAAGCGTCATAAACTGAATCAACTATTTACCTAATTATATATTACATATTACAAACAAAACCTACATATTGCATTGGTAATAAATCAAATAGAAACATACCCATTCCGTTGCAATTCTTCTAAGTTGCTCGCATTCCACTCGGAGCCGAGGTACACATGGTCAAATATCTCGGTGGGCGCGTCCATCTGGCCCAGGATCGTTAGCATCTCGTGGTCTATGAACGACTTGTATTCGGCCAGGTCCATGTCGAGCTCGTCTTCGAGCCGGCCCCGTATGGCTTTGCTCGTCACCTCGTCTAGATCCACACTCATCATGATCTCTTTGAGGGTGCACCGGATCACGCGTTCCGTTTCGTCGCGTTCGCGTGGCCTGCGGAATTAAGTCGGATATAATGAGACTAGATTTATTAACGATTAAACAGCTATTTTGAATTATGTATATTCTATTAAGGTACTCATAGCAAGCTTACGTAAACTATAACCTCTTTATTAATAAACATTTACTAACTTAGCATGCCGATAAGTATTGTTTGTCCCTTTCCCTTTCGGTTAATAAGTTAATATTGTCTGAACAATACTTATTGGCTTGCTAAGTTAGGAGAAGGTTTATGAATCCTCTTCTTTATTGGCGCGATTTGTCAATGACAAGTTTAGTCCACAAGGGCATGAGATGTTTTCAGTATCTTACTACTGCAACAATACAAATGCATATTTCAGAAATAGAGAACGATCTTTTCGAAGAAAGCTTCCGAATATACAGTGTAATTTTTGGGTAGTGGAAGCTAAGGAGAATCACCCTATACAGGGTGCTCGCGAGGGAACCGCAAGATTTTAACTATGCATTCTAGACATCAAAATAAAAAAAAATATTATGAGACCTAATGTCAAATTCCACAAAAAATAGTACATTACTACCGAGGCCGGAAAGTGACTGGTTGCCGGCCGAATATATGTAGGATAGTATTCGGACGGCAACCCGTCACTTCATGGCCGAGGTATGTATAATGCTTTTCTCAAACATGCAATGAAATGAAACAAAAAAATTTATCTCCTTTCTAAGAAATTATAAGTCAACTACATAACTAAGTCTTAGAAACACAACAAAAGTCAAATACGACACCGGCACCTCATTTTTTTTTTTAAGATTGACCTGTTTGAAAGTTGCAAATTTTTTATTTAAAAAAGCGGTATTAGACGACGCGGTCGGTTGGGTCCAATTAATCGCATGCAGTGATCGGGGCCGACGGATCGCGCCGTATAATACTGCTTTTTAAATATTATTTTGAGTAGTTATTGTACATTTATTTTAAATGATATAATTTAAATACCTAATTATAACTGCAAAAATTTGCCAATCATTTTTTTTATACTAATATTACTTACAGATAATTATTGGCTAAAAGCCAAGATGCCAGGTTACAACCCTATGTCAAATGAAAATAAAAAAAGAGGTACTTGCCGGCCTAGGCCGGCAACGAGGTATTTCCCGGCCACTTTTTAGGTACGTAACTACAACATTTCATTGCATGTTTGAGAAAAAAAACTTTGTTTTAGTCTTTTTGAATAATTTTTAACATTTCCAATACTTTTTATCATAACAACAATTTGTTAATATTAATATTTTAAATGTTTTTTTTAGGGACAGGTTTTTTCCGTAAAGTCTATTCTTATTTTTTGATTGTCAGGCAAAAGGTGTGGTAATATTAGAACACATTGTGGTAGCATTGTAATCAAAAAGGATCTATGACGAGTTACGTCGAAAAACTTTTTCCGAAAAAAGGTTAATTACCTATCTCTGGAACCAAGTCGAATCCAGGAAATTTTATGTAACATTAAATACTCTAAATATGCTCAGGAATTCAGCATTAAAAGCTTGCGGGTTGCGCTTAATCATCAAATCGTCTTTAGTTTGTTTTTAATAAAGATTTAAACGATAACTGATAAGCATCTTAATTGTTTTGACAAGCGAAGCTACTTTAATAATTGGCGGTAATTATTAATCGATCTCAAATCTCAACCTGTGTTTAAAGCAGCACACACGTTTAATTAACACTTTGGCCGACGTCCGATCAGATTCGAGGCCGAGGAATGAGGTCTAGGCGTTCGCATGCACGATGATCTATTACATGCAGATATACTACAATACCACGCAACGCACAGGAAGTTCTTTGAATAATTCTTACATAACGCGGTAATACAACTGTGTTTATAGATTTCAAATACAACCATGGCTTTACAATGTCAATGTAAACGGTTGGACACGTGTGGTAAAGTTAATACCTAGTAATAAATCAAACATGCCTGTAACAGCGCATTTACGAAATACAGTAATGTAAGCAAAATTGATTTTATTGTCTTTCGTATCTTTTACTTTAATAAATTAGGAAACGATTTTTATAGATCTTTTTGATTTGGTACGCTTGATAGAAATAGGTATGTTTGGTGCGATCTTTCTGTATAATGATACCGTTCTTGTCGCCTTTATAGACAATGCATCAAGGTATTATTATATTATTAACCAGCATCTTAGACACTCTACTCAATTAATAGAAAATTTTGTAGGAGCCGTCATCATTTTAACAGACAAACAGTCTAATATTAACAACCCTGTATAATACAGGGTTAACAATAATTGTTACTTCAAAAACAATGTACTGAACAATATTTGTTCTTGGAAAACTTTATAAAAATTGGTTTCCATAGAAATGGTTCAGGATAAATGCGACGTTTTTTTCTTATGTTTAGATAGCTGACTCAATAGTTAAGGTTGTTCAAAATCAATAATAAGATTCATCAATTTATTATTTGTACTTTTGTCTTTGAAGTACAATAAAGAGTAATTGTATTTTATTGTACAGTATATCGTATCGCATTTGCTGCAAGGGGTCGTGGCCTAGGAATAAACTTGTACGAAGGTGACACATGGGCGTCGGTCGCAGTGACTGTGTTAAACCACTACAGCTTAGAAATGTGTAACTCACTTAAGCCGCAGCGAATCCGGCGAAGGTGGACGGCGTGACTCGATGCAGTCCATGGCATGCCACTCGTTGAGGCAGGATCTGTCAGAGTCCACGCGGGCCTCATAGTGGGCGCACCAGGCGTGGGAGGCGCCGCCCGCGAAGTGGTTGAGCGCCCGCGCTCGCCCGCTGGCGCGGTGCAGCGTCTGCAACGCCGACCTGCAAGAGAAACAGGTGGTTTAACCCGGTACTGTTCCACTAAGTGATAATTCTACGCCGATCGAAATTATCTCCTCTGCCAGTGACATGCATGTGTGAACGAAAAGATTATACTCCTATGCTGGCGACATAACAGTTGTATCAAAAACGTAGTGCGTATTTCTATGCGGCCACCGGTTATTTTGATCACGTATGATCACGTCATTGGCATAGGAGCAAGATTTTTACTATCATAGACTTTGTGTCACCGGGACAGACCTATACTCTCAAAGGCGTACAGAACGACACTTGTGTTAGCCATGGTTTTGTACGAACTAAACCCTTAAAAGCGCATGCGAGCCACGTGGATCCATAGTTCAATCTATAGTCACGCGCAGCTGGTGTAGGAGAGTTTGTTCATATTCGAATAAGTACTGCGACGCAAATTTAAACCAAACGCGTGCCCTAAACACGCGCCATGGCGTCATCAGGGCTAAACATATCCGAGAATCCTAACAATCATATATTATCTGTAAATGTCCTACAGAAAGCTGGCAACAGAGTTAGAGAAAGACGAGGGTTCAGTTGTTATCCGAATGAGTGCGAAACATGAAGCAGTAATTTAATAAATAACATGATACCGGGTTGATATTTTCGACTTTATTGGTGCGTTCAGTTTTTCTCAAAATCAGTAGGTACCTACGTAGGTCTGCTAGCTAAATCATCAATCTTTCTGTTTTTTTGGTTACGAATATCACAAGAAAACACGCGGATGAAATGAAGATGAACTTGCGACAGAATTACTTCAATATGGATGGACACAACCTTTAGCAATCAAAACAACGGCTTGGGTAGACGGATGGGTGATTCATTATCAGAAGTATAATCTGTGCCAAACTATTGCAAGAGTGACGATTGATATGTGAATCTTTGACGCACGCGCTGCTCACTAATACTAAATAGCCATCCACAATGCCGTGGCAATATATGACGGTCAGGAATTGCTGGTGCATTTTAACCTTTGGACATTTAGGTAGTCGTACCAAAATTTAATTTATGCTCTTAAGGTTCATGGTCCTACCTATAGTATTTATTGACTTCAAACAATTTTTTTTTTATTTAGAACAGATTCGCATTTGTTTTGCTTCCTGAAATTTTCGGAATAATTAAAATCAACTTATTTCCTTCCGAGTAGGGTAAAATATCAATGAATTTTGGATATTTCTCATGTATGTCTGGGCGTTAGGAGGTTAAGTAAAAGTTGCAACATATTTGAAATGGGTAAAGTGACATTCACAATCCTACGGAC
Organism: Thaumatotibia leucotreta; assembly: GCA_025490895.1. Taxonomy (NCBI): domain Eukaryota; kingdom Metazoa; phylum Arthropoda; class Insecta; order Lepidoptera; family Tortricidae; genus Thaumatotibia; species Thaumatotibia leucotreta. Next base: position 9,992 of record JALPQI010022286.1, read on the forward strand.
AAATTTGACAAATTGTATTGCGATTTTCAATTAATTATTACTTGATTTTATATACTCTTATTTAATTTATACTCGTAACACTTACCTAAGACTAATACAATATTTTTGATTTAAACCAGTCTGGTATTTGTACTTAACAACTTGGGTATATATTTTTAATATTATTATCTACATATCCCTTTTACTATGTTTATTTTGCTGTTCCTGATATCATTTTACCTGTCAGTTGTATGTCAAATTGGGCCGTATGACCTTAATCAAAAGATAACTTAAAAGTCATACAATATTCGTGTAAATGGAATTATTCAATAAAAACTAGCATACATATGCAAATGACACCTTAATTCATTCTATAAGAACCGTAATTAAATCGATTCGTCCATTTTTAAGTTAAGTACGCTACAGACAACGAATATTGACTGGATTTAATAAAAAGAGAACTTAAAAGTCTAGTCAATGTTCGATGTCTGTAGCATACTTAACTTGAAAATGGACGAATCGATTTAAATACGGTTTTTATAGGATAAATTAAGGTGTCATTTGCTTTTGAATAGGTATTCATTTTGTATGACTAATGCCATCGATATCTACATAATATATCTGGCCAATGTTTCTGGCATTTAAATTGCAAAAACAAATCATGGAGCTATTAATAAATATTACAATAATAGACAGCTATTATTGCAGATGCCATCAGCAACCATCGCATAAGCAGATGCAAGAAAATATAAATGATGTAATTATATAATGAAACATATTGGGATGTTACATCTGCAACTCAACATTACGGCCTTTTCAAAGCTGAAATCTCTGTATCTTAAAACTCAGTGATCTGATTCGAACATTCTTAGCTTTAAGTAATTGTCGACTCCATTGTCTTGTCAAACTTCTTGTTAAGTATGTATGGTTTATAATTCTCTTGTTTATGGAGGAAACAATCCCTCACATTGACGCGTAAGTTTGTGCCTAATAGTGGGACGGCACGACGTTACCATAACCCTTAACAATAATTCAAAAAAATTCTTGCGTAATTTTGCTAGTTAATCACAAAAAACAAATTTCAAAGTAAAAGAAGATGACAAACTAATTTCTACCTACAGAATTTTAGATATGTGCAATTGTGCATCTTCCGATGGTACTTCGCCTATCTATCTAATTTGATAATATGAAATGGTATATAGAATAATATACATCGACAAGTAGGACAAAGAAATTAAATATCGTGCATAGTGCTATAGTTTAACATTATTTGAATAATACGTGACTCGATAGATAAATACATTGCGCTATCTAAATATATCAAAGAAGAGTATTATTAAATGGCACGTATAATATTTGTTCGTCTAATGAGGCCAACATTGACATTGTCCACGCGTAACATTATATCTATGTTATTTATGTAGCATAATATACTTAGGTCCATAATCATAATGTGATCATACTCACCACATGGCCTGCACAGACACCGGCTTGAATATGTGCTGTTGATTACACACACATACGCTGAACCCCCTGCGGACAATGAATGCTTAATTAGTTATTGTCCTAACACTTAAAACGCAGTAAGCAAAACGACTTCAAGTTAAAATGCCCACTGTTCGACAAATACGGCACAGTAGGTCTTTTTCGGTATGGCTTGAATAAAACGGCTAACCATTTTTCGCAACGGCAACGGCGACAATAATAAATGTCTGTGATTTGTCTGTTCTCAATTGAGTGGCAGAGAATATTATTTACAGCCAATATTAATAGGTCGCGGTGGATTCAATAACATGTCAATTCAAATTTATTGGACATTTCTAGTTACTAGGACAATAAACAGATATAGGTTTCAGGAACTTACCTACTCAAACGTAATATTTAGCTGTAAATATAAGGATTTTGTTGAGGTTGTATTTGTACATAGTTTTTATACAATTTATTTATACTTTTTTATTGTCTTTGGTTGTCCTTCTATTCTATTTTGAAAATATATGTCATATACAAAATTGTAAATATTTATAAGTCAGTGATCAATAAACCGTTGGTAAACACAGTCAGCTGCTTGGTTTAATTTAGTTTTCTGCTCAGCTATCGTTTGCTTCTTCTACATTTGGTCCTTCTCCCCGTCTTTTAATGTTCACGCGATCTAAAAGCAAGCAGCTGGCTACGCCAGCAAAAAGCGCAAAAGTGACGCGCTCGGAAACGGGTACCCCCGCTTCGGGCAGCGGTAGGGTCGGCCGGTCCAAAACTCCGGGCCACGTTAAGGCCGACATCACTAGCTTACCCGTAGTTACCCCCGAAGTTCCCGGGACGTCACGCGAGTGCCGCGATACTGGCACCGCTGCCGAACACGTTAATGCTCCCCTTAGTTGCAGGTCACGCGCTTCGGGCTCCACGCGATCATCGGCCACGATTAAGGCTCGACGTCTGACCGCGGAAGCCCAATTGGCCCGCAAGAGCATTGAACGAGAGCAAGAATTGTTTCAACGTGAACACGAGCTCGCTCAACGCAAGATCGAACACGAGCTCGCTCAACGCAAGCTTGAACACGAACGGAAACTACTAGAGCAGGTTAAACAGGTAGAACAGCTAGAAAATGAAGCTAATCTAGCAGCTCTAGCAGCCGAGGATCCATCCAATCGCACGGTTAGTACTAATGCATATTCTCGTACAGCATCTTGGGTTCGTGACATAAATCAGGGTAGGCGTCCCACTGAAACTGGTGACACTATTCTGCCACTCTCCCAAGCAGTAGTCAACGCCTTGGTTGCCGACCCCTCAGGAGCGGCCTTAAACCCGCTTCTAGAACCTACCGTAGGAGAAAATTTGGTTACTAATGGCCCTTTATTACGTCAAAACTTGAAATGTCACGACGGGCCAACTAACGCAGTGAATGAATTTAATCATGATTTTACACAGCCAATACCTGGCTCATCTATGCTTATACAAGCTATTGCCGATACGGCCGCCGCAGCCAAAGCGCTTGCTGCACAGAACAAGCCGAGGAAAGCCAAAATTGAGCTGCCTACATATTACGGCAACTCATCACAGTGGCTTCAATTTAAATATTTGTTTGACAGTACTAAAGCGACCTATTCTCCCGCAGAAAATACCGCGCGTTTATATAACGCGCTCCGCGGGCCTGCACGCGAAGCCGTCGCCTTCTTGCTGAATTCAGCGGCAGCTCCCGAAGAAGTAATGGCTGCGCTCGAAAGAACCTTTGCGTGCCCAGAGATGATTGTGTTCTCCGAAGTGCAAATTTTGAAGACGCTGCCTCGGCTCGGCACCGACCTCAAAGAAATAGGTATCTTCGCAAATAAGGTACGCAATAGTCTGTCTACTATGAAACTACTCGGTCTACGAGAATATTTACAGTCGCCAGAATTATTTCATAGCATTTTAGGCAAATTTAACCCTTTAATGAAAATGAGATGGTCTGACTATGCTGCAGATTTGACAGAAATGTCAACAAACCCTTTCAAGTCAAAGTTAGAACTGTTATCGGATTTTCTGACTCGTGAACACGAACGTTATATTAAATTTGCCTTATCGCCTGAAATAATAGGGTCTTCTGCCGCAACTAGCCATCCGCCACGAGTTACTTTAAAACGTGAAAATATTCATTCAATTAATCAAATAAAAAATAAAACAATCTGTAAAACAGAATGTGTTTATTGCAAAAACTCGCATCATAACATTAAAGATTGTAAGGAATTTTTAGCTTTATCAATTGAAGATAGATGGCGTTGGCAGCGCGAGCAAAAGATTTGCTACAGATGTTTACAGCGTAAGGCACACCTTTGGAAAACTTGTAAAATATTGCCAGCATGCGGAGTTGATGGTTGCACTTTTCGACATAATCCTCTTTTACATGGATGGCATGATACATTGAGTTCACTTCAAACGAGCGGTATTCAATGTAACAACACCGAGTGTGTGTCTATCCCTGAAAATAATGTTAAACAGGACATGCCAAACTCTTTGCCAGCCATGGAAAAGTTGTCAAATATGACTGTGACTAATACCGACATTTCACTTGACCAACGTATAATGTCGAATCTATTGGACTCCGTAACAATGTTAAAAGTATTACCAGTGACAGTATCAGGTCCAAAGGGGAATTACGATACTTTCGCATTTCTTGATGATGGCAGCACGGCGACATTAATTGATTCTAGTGTGGCTGCTCGTTTGGGGTTGTTAGGACCCGAAGAGTGCATAACTGTCAATGGTATAATGGGTTTACAAAAAACTACAAAAATTGCATACGTCGATTTTTACATAAGAGGTAAGTACGAAACCGATATTCACTTAGTAAAGCGCGCTAAGGCTTGTTCATCGTTAGGTCTAAACACCCAAACATTGTCTAGACATACTGTAGAGTCATACGCACATTTGAGTGACTTAGCCGATTACTTAACCTATACTGACGCAACGCCAACAATTCTCATCGGAAGTGAACATTGGTACCTGTCAATATCTCGCGAGATTCGTGAAGGTAAACGTACCGAACCTGCGGCCTGTCGCACTTGGCTTGGTTGGACTCTGTACGGACCGACGTGCAGCAAAACTAAGCCAGTCGAGTTTGTCAACCATTGTAAATTTGAACGCGACGAGCCTTCTGAGACTGAACGCCTAGAATTACTCATAAAGGAACAGTACAAACTCGACTCGCTTGGCATCTCTAAGCGCGAGACCTTACATAGCAAGCTAGACTCTCGAGCCGTCGAAATTCTAGATGCTACCACCACTCGCCTGCCAAGTGGTAGATATGAAGTAGGACTTCCATGGCGTGATAATATATCGTTTGTTCCCGACAGCTACCCACAAGCCTTGTCAAGAGCTTTAAGCCTCGAGCGGCGAATGACTCGCGATGCCACCTTTGCTAATGCGTATAAAAAGTTTATTGACAATATGATTGTCAAAAATTATGCGGAGGAGTGTGATCCTAACACTTATTATAATCCTGCTTTAATTAGTAGCGTCAACAATAATAATAAGTGCTTAAAAAATAATTCAAACGATTTTTCAAATAAAACTCAAACCTTATCTGATAACGACCAACCTAGTACAGTCAGTCTGAATAAAGTGCAACAAAAATTTGACAGCCAGATGTCAAATGCAAATAACAATAAAATAAATTTAGAAACGAGTTTTAAAACTAATTTAAGTGATTTTAACGAAAACGTAAGGTGGTATTTGCCACATTTTGGAATATATCACCCACAAAAACGTAAACTTAGAGTGGTCCACGACGCAGCAGCTACGAACCAAGGCGTTTCGTTAAATTCGATGCTTCTTCAAGGACCCGATCTTTTAGAAAACTTATTAGGAATTTTATTTCGCTTTCGAGAGGGCGCTGTCGCCCTAACTGCCGACATTAAAGAGATGTTTCCTCAAATTCGAATTCGCGAACAAGATAGGGATGCACTGCGATTTTTATGGCGTGACATAGAGTCTAGGAAGACAACACCTCTAAAAGAATATCGAATGACAGCTGTCATTTTCGGAGCGTCGTCCAGCCCTTTTACTGCGCTGTATATAAAGCATAAAAATGCATTATCTTATAAAAATTCGTATCCAGCGGCAGCTGAAGCAAGTATCCATAGCTCTTACATGGATGATTTTCTGGATAGCCTGGACGACATCCCCGAAGCCGCCCAGCTGGCATCCGATGTTGTAACCATTCATCGAAATGCATGTTTTGAAATGTGTGGGTGGATTTCTAACGAACAGGAAGCATTGCACCTTGTGCCGGCTGAATTGTGCGCCACACAACGCACTGACGTACCACTTGGTAGCGACCCATGCAACGTCCGAGTTTTAGGGGTTTCTTGGGATCCTGTGACAGACACATTAGGTTTTAGAACTGGTTTAGAAGGGCTTGCACTACAGGGCAGTTTTAATAAACGTAAAGTGTTATCTCACCTCATGAAAGTTTACGACCCCCTAGGTTTTCTTGGCCCAATAGTAGTCAAAGGGCGTATACTTCTTCAGGAGGCCTGGAGATCAAATATCGATTGGGACACGCCATTTCCATCACCTCAAATTTTAAAGTGGAAGGAATGGATTAGAGAATTGTCTGACGTGTCACGTATTAGGATTCCAAGATGGTACGCCAAGCTTAACGGAGAGCCTCTCCGCAGAGAATTACACATTTTTGCGGACGCAAGCGAGCTTGCCTATGCCACCGTCGCTTATTGGCGATTTTCGTATGCCGATGGTACAGTCAAGCTCGCGTTTGTCACTAGTAAAGCGAGAGTTTCACCTCTAAAACCTACTTCAATACCACGTTTAGAATTATAGGGTGCATTGATTGCCTCTCGCCTTGCTGTGACAATTAAAGAATTCCATAAGAAAAAGCCAATTCGAACTTTTCTTTGGACAGATTCTAAAACTGTCCTCGGTTGGCTTCGAAGTGACGCACGAACGTTCAAGCCCTTTGTGGCCCATCGTGTCGGAGAAATTACCGAAAATACTTGTGTACACGACTGGAGATGGGTCCCGACGGACTTGAACGTCGCAGATGATGCTACGCGCACCAAGCCGCTGCATCTTAATTTCAACCACCGATGGTTTTCAGGTCCTTCCTTCCTTCTGAAGTCCCCGGAGGACTGGCCTGTGGAACCAGCTGGCCAGCCTAAAGTTGAGGAAGAACGCAAACAGACTCAGACTCCTGTACTGGTGGTTGGTCATCTGGTTGTCACCGCGGATTTCGGCCATTTCAGTGACTGGCTACGACTATTACGTGCCACTGCTCGCGTTTTGCAAGCTGCATCAAAATTTCGCTCGGTCTTAAATCGCGTAGATCACGCTGCTCCTAGCAGTAGTCTTCGTCAACGTACAAATTTACCTACGTCCACCACTCTATTGCCCCTGTCAGCGGAACTCATGGAAGCCGCAGAAAGGCACGTCCTGCAGAAGGTGCAATCTGAAGTTTTTAATGACGAGATACAACGAATTGAACGTGGAGACCTGTTACCAAAGAGCAGTCGCCTGGCGAAACTTTCTCCCAGAATGGGATCAGACAGCTTACTGCATCTAGCTGGCAGAATCGTCGCTGTACAAGGTGTTAGTTCCGAAGTCAAGTCCCCTATTATCCTAGACGGTCGCCACCCGGTCGTGCGCATGCTGGTACATTTCTATCACCGTCGGGCTGGACACGCTAACAATGAAATGATAGTGAATGAGATCCGACAGAAATATTGGCTACTTCACTTACGCACCACTGTTCGAAGCGTTACCAGCAAATGCTTGTTCTGTCGTATTAAAAGAGCAAGACCGATGAACCCAATGACCGGAAACCTTCCACCAGAACGGCTGGCTCATCACCGTCGCCCATTTACGTTTACGGGCTTAGATTATTACGGCCCAATAAACACCACGATTGGTCGAAGACAAGAGAAACGTTACGTGGCCTTGTATACCTGCATGACATCCAGAGCTATTCATCTGGAACTTGTAAACTCCCTTTCTGCTGATTCAGCTATAATGAGCTTGCGACGCTTCATTGCAAGGAGAGGGGCACCTGCTACGATATTTTCTGACAACGGTACTTGTTTTGTCGGCGCTGATAGAATATTACGAGAGTTTTACCGACAAGAAGTCAATGATTTTGCTGCCACTGAAGGCATTAAATGGAGCTTCATTCCGGCCGCCGCTCCGTCTTTCGGTGGTTGTTGGGAGAGGTTAATTCGCTCCGTCAAAGTCGCACTGAACGCAACTCTTCGAGAAAGAGCACCCAACCCAGAAGTGCTAGCAACCCTCATCCATGAAGCTGAAGCCATAGTTAACTCTCGACCCCTGACTCATGTTCCCGTAGGCCCCGAAGACCCAGAAACGCTCACACCCTTTCATTTTCTCATCGGCTCATCCTCAAACCAAGTCATACCCGCAGCTCTTGATGACCGAGACTTGCTAAGACGTGCTGATTGGAGAAAGGCATTAAGATTAGCCGATCATTTTTGGAATCGATGGGTTAAAGAAATTCTGCCAACTATGCAACCCCGCCAGACTGAAGAAAACAGAGAGCGTAACCTGGCTATTGGCGACTTAGTCATCATTGTGGACCAGAATTTACCGAGAGGTATCTGGCCACGTGGCCGCATCGCTGCGACGTTCCCTGGGAGAGATGGTGTAGTCAGAGTGGTGGACGTAGATACTTCAGGTGGTCTTCTTCGTCGACCCTCTAAAAAATTGGTCAGGCTGCACACATAGTCCTTGCCTGGCCTGGCTAATTTTGTGTGCTTTGCACACAAGGGGGTGGAATGTTGAGGTTGTATTTGTACATAGTTTTTATACAATTTATTTATACTTTTTTATTGTCTTTGGTTGTCCTTCTATTCTATTTTGAAAATATATGTCATATACAAAATTGTAAATATTTATAAGTCAGTGATCAATAAACCGTTGGTAAACACAGTCAGCTGCTTGGTTTAATTTAGTTTTCTGCTCAGCTATCGTTTGCTTCTTCTACAGATTTATTTTAATAATATTGAATATCTGAAGTAAACCAGCATCCAAAAGAATACATACGATTCTTCGTTATGCGTAAACAAACACCGGCCCAGGATAAAGTTCATTAATTATTTTCCTTGTAGAGTAGAGCTATAAATCAGAAGCAATGTGTGTAATTTTGAAGCATAATTGTTTTTGCCTTGAAAATGCTTGAACTTAGTACAAATCTTTTGACCAATACCAACTCTTTGGAAAGAAGTTTTCATTTATCTTTGGTTCGTTTCGCGCGGTTAGAAATATCCAATACTTTATTTTCGATTTTTCGAACAAGTTATTGTTCAATTTAGAACACAGAATTAATTACATACACACTGTAAGCAAACTAACTAGTTTAGTATGTATATTATTTAGAGGGCTGATTTTTCAATCCCCAAATAAACCTATCCGTTAGTTAAAATTATCACTATCCTTTTCTAAAATCATTAGTCAAAAAAGGACAGGGCTAACATTTATTTGACAGTTACTGTTAACTGGGGATTGAAAAATCAGTCCAGAGTATTTTACAACTGATACTACTTTAATAGCTATAGCTACGATGTGTTTCGACATATAATTTGTCATGAAATTACGAACAATTGTAAATGGCTCAACAATCCCGGACCTTTTACCTCGTCACTATGGCACCCCACCACATTGTTCTGCGTGCAGCGACTCCAGCCTCACCGCCGTACCTAGTCTCGAGCCGTTTGATATATTTCTGCTCACCCATCTCCGTCCAGCTTGCTGGAGGTGTCAATAGTCAATACGCGCTCGACAAGCCCGAAGGTGGTGCGTTCGTTGCAGTCGATGCCCAGCAACGCGGTCTCGTCGCTATGGTACACCACCGCATGGTACCGCGTGTAGCAAATCCAGCTTCAACGCCGTACCTAGTCTGAGCTGATTGATTTATTTCTGCTTACCCATCCCCGTCCAGCTTGATGGAAGTGTCGGCTAATACGCGCAGGACGAGCCCGACGGTGGTCCGTTCGTTGCAGTCGATGCCCAGCAACGCGGTCTCGTCGCTGTGGCACACCACCACATGGTACCGCGTGTAGCAAATCCAGCTTCAACGCCGTACCTAGTCTGAGCTGATTGATTTATTTCTGCTTACCCGTCCCCGTCCAGCTTGATGGAAGTGTCGGCTAATACGCGCAGGACGAGCCCGACGGTGGTACGCTCGTTGCAGTCGATGCCCAGCAACGCGGTCTCGTCGCTGTGGCACACCACCACATGGTACCGCGTGTAGCAAATCCAGCTTCAACGCCGTACCTAGTCTGAGCTGATTGATTTATTTCTGCTTACCCATCCCCGTCCAGCTTGATGGAAGTGTCGGCTAATACGCGCAGGACGAGCCCGGCGGTGGTGCGGTCGTTGCAGACGATGCCCAGCAATGCGGCCACGTCACTATGGCACACCACGACATGGTACCGCGTGTAGCAAATCCGGCTTCAACGCCGTACCTAGTCTGAGGCGTTTGATTTATTTCTGCTTACCCATCCCCGTCCAGCTTGATGGAAGTGTCGGCTAATACGCGCAGGACGAGCCCGACGGTGGTGCGCTCGTTGCAGTCGATGCCCAGCAACGCGGTCTCGTCGCTATGGCACACCACCGCATGGTACCGCGTGTAGCAAATCCAGCTTCAACGCCGTACCTAGTCTGAGCTGATTGATTTATTTCTGCTTACCCATCCCCGTCCAGCTTGATGGAAGTGTCGGCTAATACGCGCAGGACGAGCCCGACGGTGGTGCGCTCGTTGCAGTCGATGCCCAGCAACGCGGCCTCGTCGCTGTGGCACACCACCACGAGGTAGCGCGTGCGGCCGCCGTGCGCCGACTCCAGCTTCACCGCCTGCGCAGAAAGGTTCGTCTGTGACTTCAATCTGTTATCTGAATGCATCATCTGTTTTGCCTTATAAGTGAATATTGCATAGATGAAATGGCCTCTCAGTCTCCTTACGGCACCAGCTCGAAGTAAGGACAATATAGTAAACTGCCGCGGGATTTTATAAAGTTCAATTTCACTAATATAATGAGATTTATGCGATAGCGTGATATCAGCGATTCACTGCGAGCTTCATCACTTTTCTTTAACGCTCGGCGTTCAAAAGGTTAAATAAGTAGATAAAAAGTATTGAAAGAATTTGTAATAGCTTAGGGTACCTACGTATCGGTAGACTTAATAGAATCAGTAATTACAGTGTACGTCTGCCGACTCGCAAATTGATGATTCCGTAGTAATGTTTCTTTATTAACAGTTAACCTTTTAACGACTGAAACACGCGAGCTATTTGCAGTCGGTAACCTGTAACACGGTCACAGTGTTCGAAGGAGCAAGTTTATTTCAAATAATAAATAGAACAGTTTAATTAGCACGCCTCAATTTAGCTGCTAAAAATCGTCTACGTCCGTTAAGGCAATAATTACCTATGAGTTGATGAATGGTTTTACCCGCTATATTAAAGTGCCGTATAAATTCCCAATCGTTTTAATTTCATATGTCAGTTCGAAGTATTCCCAGTGGTAAACGGCGGAAACTTATCAGTATTCAGTGCACCGTCACTGACGTCACCCCTGAATGATTATTCGATCGATGATTAGCAATGGTAATATATATTTCATTCAGATATTTCTCGATTTTTGCATAAAATAACAGTACTATGATGCGTTTGTCGCCAATCCTTCTTAATGGCAATGACAAAAAACGATAAATAAAGGTTCAAAAATGCTTGTGATAATACTACATTTCGTCCGCTAGTTAGGTAAACCTATATTTAGAGCGTCCTTTGTTCCTTCATCGGTTTCTTACAATGTAAGGTGTGATTACAATTTTAAGCTATTAGCGAATATATCCCGATAAGAATCACTCACGACCTACTAAATGTCCGGTAATACCATTTTGAGCACCTTGGGGAGTACCAAGAACAGGGTCGCGAACGCGATTAGGATCAATAACTGGCAATTCGGTAAATATTGGTCTTGTTAGGATATACTAAATCTCAAGGCGCATCAGTAGACCATGGCCTGTAGCTTCAGCCTGCGAAAATTAGCATTGCGATAACAATCACTCAACTAAAAAAACGGCCAAGAGCATGTCGAACCATGTTCAGTGTATAGAGTTTCGTAGTTATTCGAAATAGGTTTCTCGAAGTATTCTATAAACCTTTTTCCGAATGAAAAGTTAGAGATGGGGGGGCATATTTTTAAATCGATGTAGTGGTTAATATTGATATAAAGAAAAACTTGCAAACTAGCTATAATATGACAATCCTAGCAGCTTTCATATTGATTGTCACTGTGACAAGGTACGAAATGGGTAGGAAATTAAATTCCTCGACTGTACATCTACAGTAGAGATGTTCATTTCTCATCCCCATTTTACGTGTAGGAGATTTACCCGTTTTTTTTTCTTTATTCTATTCTACCACTTTGTCGGCGTGATTAATTTTTAAATTAATGCACCGGACAGACAAACAGACGCACATGGCGAAACTATAAGGGTTCCTAGTTTACTACAAAACCTTAAAACGTTAATTGTTACCATTTTGAGCGTCTCCTCGGGCCGCAGCAGGTAGAACATGGCCTGCAGGTGGTGCTGAATGTCGGGCTGCGGCTGCGGCGGCGGCGCGAGCGCGTGCGCCGGCGACCGCCGCCGCTCGCAGCCCGCCAGCACAAACGCCGCGCCTTTGTTGGCGAAGTAGCACTCATTGTTACCATTTTGAGCGTCTCCTCGGGCCGCAGCAGGTAGAACATGGCCTGCAGGTGGTGTTGAATGTCGGGCTGCGGCTGCGGCGGCGGCGCGAGCGCGTGCGCCGGCGACCGCCGCCGCTCCCAGCCCGCGAGCACCAATGCCGCGCCTTTGTTGGCGAAGTAGCACTCATTGTTACCATTTTGAGCGTCTCCTCGGGCCGCAGCAGGTAGAACATGGCCTGCAGGTGGTGCTGGATGTCGGGCTGCGGCTGCGGCGGCGGCGCGAGCGCGTGCGCCGGCGACCGCCGCCGCTCGCAGCCCGCGAGCATCAGCGCCGCGCCTTTGTTGGCGAAGTAGCACTCATTGTTACCATTTTGAGCGTCTCCTCGGGCCGCAGCAGGTAGAACATGGCCTGCAGGTGGTGCTGGATGTCGGGCTGCGGCTGCGGCGGCGGCGCGAGCGCGTGCGCCGGCGACCGCCGCCGCTCGCAGCCCGCGAGCATCAGCGCCGCGCCTTTGTTGGCGAAGTAGCACTCATTGTTACCATTTTGAGCGTCTCCTCGGGCCGCAGCAGGTAGAACATGGCCTGCAGGTGGTGTTGAATGTCGGGCTGCGGCTGCGGCGGCGGCGCGAGCGCGTGCGCCGGCGACCGCCGCCGCTCCCAGCCCGCGAGCACCAATGCCGCGCCTTTGTTGGCGAAGTAGCACTCATTGTTACCATTTTGAGCGTCTCCTCGGGCCGCAGCAGGTAGAACATGGCCTGCAGGTGGTGCTGGATGTCGGGCTGCGGCTGCGGCGGCGGCGCGAGCGCGTGCGCCGGCGACCGCCGCCGCTCGCAGCCCGCGAGCATCAGCGCCGCGCCTTTGTTGGCGAAGTAGCACTCATTGTTACCATTTTGAGCGTCTCCTCGGGCCGCAGCAGGTAGAACATGGCCTGCAGGTGGTGTTGAATGTCGGGCTGCGGCTGCGGCGGCGGCGCGAGCGCGTGCGCCGGCGACCGCCGCCGCTCCCAGCCCGCGAGCACCAATGCCGCGCCTTTGTTGGCGAAGTAGCACTCATTGTTACCATTTTGAGCGTCTCCTCGGGCCGCAGCAGGTAGAACATGGCCTGCAGGTGGTGCTGGATGTCGGGCTGCGGCTGCGGCGGCGGCGCGAGCGCGTGCGCCGGCGACCGCCGCCGCTCGCAGCCCGCGAGCATCAGCGCCGCGCCTTTGTTGGCGAAGTAGCACTCATTGTTACCATTTTGAGCGTCTCCTCGGGCCGCAGCAGGTAGAACATGGCCTGCAGGTGGTGCTGAATGTCGGGCTGCGGCTGCGGCGGCGGCGCGAGCGCGTGCGCCGGCGACCGCCGCCGCTCGCAGCCCGCGAGCACCAACGCCGCGCCTTTGTTGGCGAAGTAGCACTCATTGAGGCTGGAAATAAAAACAACAAGGTTATTTACGGTGTTTAATAGTACATTGTGCATCAAGGGAGGTAAGTATGGGTATTACTAACGAGAGTGTTAGAAGCCCGTCGCCGTAGGAGGAGGGCTTTTAATGACTCGAGTTAGTATTCCGCTTACTGACCGTGATGCATACTTCACACTTCATCATCAGCCTATGATAGTCCACTGCTGGACGTAGGCCTCTCCTACTAACTATGCGTATAGACGCATAAGGAGATAAATGCCCATAATCGCCACGCTGGGCAAGCGGTTTGGCGATCGCAATAATGTGTCCACTTTGATGACGCTGCTGCCCATCATCAATCTTTTATCAGTTTATCACATAATGGTCAGTGACACTTCAATCCCTTAGTCGACTCTTACGACACCCGCAGGAGGAGTTGGGGTGATGACAAATGTATTCTTACTGCCGTCACCATACGGCCCCACACACTTGCCGACAAAAAAATAAGTTTTAAGACAAAATATTATTAAATGACGACGACGTACTGACATTTCTATTACTCCCTAGGAAATTTCACTTTTCTATTACTCCCTCTACGCATGCAAGAAATGGCGCGCTTAGACAGCAAGTGTGATGAAAACTCATTTTAAACAACGTGTTTTCAAATATGAGTAGGTACAGCACCATAATGAGATTATAACCGGGAAAAACACAGGTCACACCGTCAGTATAATTCTTGAAAGTAATAGTAGATTATACACCAAGGGGATAAAGCACTGTTCTATGTCACGGGCGCGACATTGAAAACATAACAATGTAACTTTTTAAATACTTTTTCTACTCCAGCACTTAAATCTGTCAATTAGATGATTGTCAGCGGTATCCGAATATCCGAATTAACGTCATTTGAGTAACGATAAGAAAGTCTATTTGTCCATAGGTTCATATGATAACTGCTGAGCAGTAATCATATGAATATAGGAGTTCTGTTATTTTTTTTTCTAATGACAACTTACATGTATCAGGTTTGTTTTCATTTGCAGTAGTAAGTTGCTTTTTAAAACTAGGTTTCATTTTTAGTTTAATGATTTAAATCAAAATATTTTCTTCGGTTACCGCGAGGATTACTCATTAAATAAAACTATGAAAACGGATAAACTCGCGTATATTAATATATTTTAACTTCATTCCGACGTTTCGAACACTTTACAGGGTTCGTGGTCTGCGGATGACTGACAATGGAGGAAATTTGATAGGTCTACCTCCATCAAAATAAGAAAGATAAGTACATGAAGTTAAAATTAGTTAATATACGCGAGTTTATCCGTTTTCATAGTTTTATTTCATGATTTAAATCAACATGTAAAAATTATCTGTAATGCGTTTTAATAAATTAGATATTACAAAACGAAGGTAAAAACCATAATTCTATCATATAATTTTATTATTTTTACATTTGACATTTAGATATTCTTGAACGCAACCACATTTTTCGTAATTGAGAACCGGCTTATTTTCTTTTTATTTTGTCTATGGCATCGTACCTTACTTAAACCCGGTACTCAACTTTTTTTTTTTTTAATATATTTATTTTCAAAACTACAATTTATGTACATAGATTAAATCTAACTAATCTACTTAACCTAACCTATATCTAAGATTGGCCCTTGTGGCATTGTACCGAGGATACTCAATTTATATAGCCTTCATATTGTTACAATTATATAAAATACTAGAGTCGACCTCAGTATAAAATTGGTAGCTACCTGATATATTTGGTCAGACTTTTTTTTATAATACATAATATATAGTGATTAGGATTACAGTTGTTGGTTTGTTTTATTAACAAAACTAAGAAAGTGACTTGAGACTATTAGCATTCCCAGTTTGTTAATTAATGCCCCTCGGCCTCATTTACTAGTTTACTTAATTAACAAACTTCGATTGTAACATTATCATGTAAATAGGTATCTAACTAAAGTCGAGGGTATAGGACACTTTTTCAAGTTATTTGTTATAAGGTGTAATTGTGAATATATATATTTCTTAACTAGTGCGGAAAAGTATACATTGCGCACGCTTCGCGAGCGTAAATTTCTCTTTTTAAGGCACTTGTTATGAAAAAAGTCTTTGTAAAATGTACTATACCATCTGCCACTGTCGATCACGTGACATGTGTCTGATTATCAACGCCATAAAGTTGAAGATACGTCTGTAGTTAGTACGTCACCTCAGTTACAGAGGGTTTATGCATTTGACTGTACCTAATTCGTGGCAAATTACAAGCCGGATGTCAATAAAATTGACTCATTCGTGTAATGTTTGTTGTGTGTAATGTGGCGGAACAAATTCTTTATTCGTTTCTTCTAGCAATATTGCACATCTAATAAAAAATCACTACATAGTATAAAATAAAGTAACTTTTTCTGTCCCTATGTCCCTTTTTACGCTTAAATCTTTAAAACTACGCAACGGATTTTGATGAGTTTTTTTTAATAGGTAGAGTAATTCAAGAGGAAGGTTTTTATGTAGGTATAGTACCCGTGCGCAGCCGGGGCGGGTCGCTAGTACATTATATATTTAATAAGAAGAATATTTAAAATATTTAACACTCAAGAGATCCACTACAACTAGACTCATGCTATTTACCGACATT
>JALPQI010022287.1:0-18778 GCA_025490895.1 Thaumatotibia leucotreta
CCAATTAGTTAATCCAACATTTATGTTTCATTCCTTACCATCATTTAATTATAGATTCCTTCAGATGAAGCCTCAATATCCCAACAATCGAAATCAATTAGGCTATGAAAATTTCTCCTTAATGGTTTGAGACGGTGTCACAGATTACTTGAGATTAATCAAACCGTTTGAATTGCGTATCCTCTGATTCATTTTGATATTCTTCTAATTCCTATGCTGACGATTATAGAGTAAAAATAAATAAATGTTGATATTGTTAATGCACGCAGTTTCCAATAGTAATCCAGTTTCCAATTGTAGGATTGAAAATCTTCCTCCGGTATTAGATTTTTTAATTGCGTGATATTTAATAGCCATAAGAATACATTCATTACCCTCAGGCCTATGTCTAGCAATGGACTGATATTAGCAGTCTTGTACGAGTAGTTAAGTTCTTATAAAGCACATTGAGCCTCACGATGGTATATCAGAGGGTAGTCAGGCATTATATGAGAATGCACTGCTGACTGCAATAGTGTATTATGCACACTATGAAAGAGTTGTCTCTAGCATGTTGATGAATGAATTTCTAGAGTACGGTAACGCAAAACTATTACGACCTAAATACGTCAGATAAAATTATTACTATCCTTTGTGCCCATGCACGTAAAAGAATAGGACATCCATCATTTATCTGACAGACATATTTTATTTGATTATGGTCAAACAGGCCCTTAAACTCCGTACCTACTTGTTAGCTATCTTGTACATACAAGCAACTAAGCGTTTGTGTTTTATATAAATACGTAAGTCAAACAGACAAAAGAGCAGACTGATTGCCTGTCAGATGGGAGAATGCTTTTTTATTGAAGGTTTGAAGGTCGATCGGTCCGGAAATATTGCGGATGACAGCTTATCCCATAGTTTAAATTCGTGGGGAAATTTCTAGAATCGCGCAATTTAGGAACTGTCAACTATTTACATGAAGATGAAAATGTTGACGCGTAAATCAATGGCGGAAATAAGCAGAAATAAGTGGGATTTCATTATATTTAGATACCTAATGTAACAAATTTTACAACCTATATTTCAATATTTTGAAGTGAATTAAATGTATTTTATCTTTAAATTAAATGAAATACTATGTATTCAGCTTTTTAGATAGAAATATTTTAACTTCATGATGTTGTGTTACTGATATGAATATTTATTTGTTTTCCATTGCAAAAAGTATTACTATTGCAAATGTGCATTAATTGTTAGTAAATTTAGTTGGGCTTTTGCTGTTTATTTTAAAAACATGCAATATGAATCCGTTAATTTTTTTTTTTCATTAAATATATTTATTTTCAAAACTACAATTTATGTACATACATAGATTAAATCTAACTAATCTACTTAACCTAACCTATATCTAAGATTGGCCCTTGTGGCATTGTACCGAAGAGCTGTCGACTTCCTCTCACAATGCATCAGTATTGCGATACAGCGAGGAAAAGCCGCCAGCATCCGTTAAATTATTTCACTGGAAGACTTATTAACAAATAAATAAGTCTTCGCAAAATGTTTAGAATTTATTTTTCCGATCATGTCTTAAATTCTTTATAAACTACCTATAGAAATAAAATTATACAAACGGATTATACAGGGTGATAGGTATAAATAAATAAATAAATAGCCATTGTTGTCTTTGACGAAGCATCCGTACCATTATCAATTTATTTGTGGACATCTTTTATTGGCTTTGTTTACTGTACACTCAGTTTTTCTAAATTTCGCATGTACTGCTGTTGATGTCCCAAATAAAAAAATGAAAAAAAATAATAATAATTTGATTTGTATTTCGCAATATGTTCAATAGATGGCAGCACCAGTTCTCTCTAGCTATTCTAGAAAACTGTAAAGTATTCTAAATAGGAGGTGGCAGGCATGGTAGTGCTTACCCTCAGAGAATGGTCAAAGGCGCCTAGCCTTGTAAGGGATTGCATATACCCGAGAAATTTGACCGGTGGTTGCTAAGACCGAGTGGCCGAGGGGTACAGGCATCAGCCGCGAAAGCTGAGTACGTGGGTTCGATCCCCACCTCGGACATAGGTGATCTTGGTCGTTTTTCTTTGGTATATGACATCTAATATTTATAATTTATATAGTATTAAGTAGTGTGACTACTGGAGAAAAATTAAAAGTACAAATCAAAATATTTAGTTAATAAATAATTTGATTTGTATTTCGCAATATGTTCGAATAAAAAATATTAAAAAAATACAGTTAAATCAACCTACCTCAAAAACTATAGGGGATAATTTGATAGAGTTTATTAATGGGCATAACATATATTTTTTTTAGAATTTTATATCGCGTAGTTTGAAAAATAGAGGGGGGGACACATTTTTCAGACTTTGAGAGCTGATATCTCGAAAACGATTTGCTTAAATAAAAATGAGATATACAAAGCTTCATATCATTTTCAAAGACCTTTCTATTAATAACCCACACGCTTTATACAACGAAAAATTTTTTTCTTTCCCTCAGTTACATGTATGGAGGGCCCCCTCCCTAATGGTTTTTTTTACAATTTAGTATCATAATCCTATAGCGGTTCATATAACACATATCCTTAGCAAATTTCGTTACTGTAGCATTTATAGTTTCCGAGTAAATCGGCTGTGACAGACGGACATGACGAATCTATAAGGGTTCCGTTTTTGCCATTTTAGCTACGGAACCCTAAAACAACGAAGTGTGATTTTTTTGTCCAAACCTTTTTAAAAACATGTCTAATTATCGTTTTTTCATTTGAGATATCATCAACGCAGATATCTCACCAGGTATTGAAATTAGGACTTAAAAACTAATTTTAGGGAGAAAATTGTGAACCTATAAAAAATAATCAGACTTCGTCAAAGACAACAATGGCTTTAATGGTTCTAAATGATCTATATTGACTTCACCTTAAAGCTTTGCATCGGACTACCAATCACCCTGTATATTAATTTTAACTTTGAACACTTTACAGGGTTCGTGGTATCTATATAAATTAAAGTGAATGACATGGAACGTAACAATATCCACCACATTTCCCAAAATGGCCTAGAAAGCTACTAAGAAACTTTGAGAACTGCTCAAATAGATAAGCAACCACCGATTAACCTGAAATGTCACCTGGAGACCTTTTACCTTTAATTTAATTGTTTAGAAAACTCAATTGTAGTAATTTAAGAATATTATTGTAACTTTTTTATTAGAGCTCATATTGCATAAGGAAGAGCGGTGTCTCCCAACACAGGCATTTCTTGCTTACAAGGAGACACTATCCCTTGTATTATGTTTTAAATGTATTTAATAAAATAAAGAATTTATTTATTTATTTATTATTTATTTATTTACCTGATGCACCCTTCCCGTTTAGCCCTTCTTCTGGAACATCGGCTCCGGAATATGCTGACAATGTTTGCATGTGCCTTAATCCTATTTGTGACTGTTTGATGGAGATTGCCTATCCAAACAATTGAACAATCGTACCTTATTAATACATGTAATCCTTTGACAGAAAGGGGCTTAATGAAATCACAACCCTCGAGCTACAGTAGAGTTGGTTACGACTACGTTTTTAGTAGTATTTTAGAATCTTCTTATTTGTAAAAATCAGTATGCCAGACTTCAGGGGAACAGACAAAAATGAGATAGATTGGCGTGACATGGCATCAACTAATAAATCAGTATTTTAGTGTAAGATAAAGCGCTGACATGTATTCAAATCTATACTCCGTTTGGTTTGGTATTTAAAAAAAGGTAAACAATCTTGCATTATCTTTTTATTGAAAAATGCATTTAAAAATCCTAACTAGGTACATAATAAATCAAAATAATGTAAATCACTGTATTTCCTTGTCATGTTATGTATATTTGCTAAAACTTATTGTCTACTCGTACTTTTCAATAAAAAGATACTGCAAGATTGTTTATCTTTTTTTAAATACCTAACCAAACAGAGTATAAAACCGGGTATATTTTGTAAACATCTACTGTTGCATTGTGTGTTTTACGTGTCTTTATGTATTAAAAAAGTATTAAAATTTATTATTATGATTTTATTTTATTTGCGTTTATCAAAAAGAACTCAACTTGATGTACCTTACATTTATGAATTCCTAGCGAAAATTGCTGCTTGATCAGATATCGGAAAATTATTTTAAACCCGAGCGCAAAATATTTGCTTAATTCTCCGATTCAAAGTGAAATGAAATGAAGTGGTGCTGTATCTTGGAAATTGAGGATGGTGAATATTCCCTGAATACAAATATTAGTTTACTTTGGCTCATTTAGAGCGTCCTGAAAACGTTTGCTGAGTCACTATCGAAACATAAGTAAATAAAACTGTTACGACCTGTTTTACAAACCACGGATAGATATACAGATTGTGATAATATGTACGAGTATTATCTATCTGATAATATTATCCCTTTTCCCAGGCATATAAAAGAAAAATGTGTTTTCTTTCTTTAGGATGACAATACATTTTCTTGAGAGTTAATATGTTCGACTATGTTCCACACACAAACATACTTATTCTGGTAAGGAAAAAAATAGGCGAAAAAAAAAACATTTCTATGGAGAGCCTATTTGGACGATCGGCTCCATACAAAAACAATTATTTTTTCTGCCACCATTTCCTCATCAGAATGCGATACTGAACTGGCTCTTTAACCGATCACGACAAATTCTACTGTGAGCATAACGCCATATCCAAGCGGTAAAATCGCAATGCAAGACTGCGTTTACATAGTTATACGAATGTACATTATACAAGTATGGGAGTGCTTTAAAAACGCCACGCCGTGCAGCTTTGAGCGGCTCGAGCCTCAGTCGGCTATTGTGTGATACTTGACCCGATTGTCTTGAGAAAAGTCGACGAATCACCGCACTTCCTTCTTTGTTTGAATTAGCACTATTTTGAATAAAGGTTAAACCTACAAACAAAGAAAACAAGGAAACCGCACGCCATATTAAATTGCCTTTCAAAAACGGTCCTGAATTTTAGTTGACAAGTGTCACCCCCCTCTTCAATGCGTCACGGTAATGAATTTCAATGTCAACCTATAAAAACTTAAACCGCCATTTAAAATAGTTGTGATTGGTCCATCAAAGTTTTGATTGGCTATATTCTATAAGCATTTGTCAAAGATGTTGCGTCGACATATGCGCGGTGTTATGAAAAGCGCTATGTCCTGCCCAATCCATCTTGGCACAATTGAACAATTGTTTTTGGGGGCATTTTTGAGCTGGCGTTAGACGTCCATGTTATTTGTGGTCGCAGGGTTAAACTTAGCGTGTTTCACCATCCCCGAAAAAAAAATATCTGTGAGATAAATGTCAGCTGTCAGTTTCCTATTCCTGGAGACAAGGATTGTTATAATTTTATCTGACGGACATGTTAATCGGGGAATTGTGAAACCGACCACATAGTTCATCTTAGCAGTAGGTATATTTGTAACATTAACCTATAAATGCATGATTTTTTATTTTCGTTCCAAAAATAAAATGTGCATGTAATGGCAAGCAAACAGGAGAAAAATAGAAAAAAAATATGTATACAAATATTTTGGGTGTCCTTGCAAAATCACCTTTCAGAACATAATATACATATCTAGTTTTCAAACCCCAACTACGTATTAGTTATGTACCTACGATACATTGTACACCATACATTTAAGGGTTAACATGTGTAACTTTTAGTCCTTATCAGATATATCGGAGCGGCCATAGTGCTCAAAGATATCTGAACAAGATGAAGTTACCAATCACTACTAACTCGTGTCGTAGTTTTCTCTCTGTCTCTCTTTTACATTAGTGTGACTGACAGATGTGTTTCGTTCGCGACTGAAAGTTTGCGATTAGCATGTTGGATATGCACCTCCGTTATTTCTGATGATTTTTGTACGATTACTCGCTGACCTAATAAAAGGCACCTATCTTTAGTGCCAAAAACTAATCCAACCCGGTGGGCGTAACTGGTATTACGTTAATTTTATAATTTAAGTACTACTAATATTATAAAATTTACAAAATATAATTATAACCTACTAATTCAGTAGGAGATAGTATTATTTAGTAAATTTTAAAACAAATCGAAAATTAACATTTATTTACCTATACACCATGGCTAATGACTGAACTAAACTTTCGTGAGAAGTAATAAATATAAGTAAATAGTTAAACTTACCTGTATTTAATCGTGCGACACGTTTCGGAGAACCTAGGTCTCCATTATCAAGCACAGAGCCCACGTTCCCGCGTCGCAACTCGCTGATAAAAACAACAGATAATTGAATTCAATTTTTTTTTTGCATTATTAAATACCTACTCTCGTGCTTACATAATTGTACTATACTTATAGTACGTACTCTCGTACTTACATACTGCCTACGTGAACAAAACGCGATATTTCATGCAAACCATGTTACTTTACCGCAAACTTTAATCATGCTGTGTTAGCTCAGGTAGAAAACAAATTCAAGTGCTTACGTACTGTGTAGGTAGGAGCATATTTAAATAAACGTTTTAGCCTTACAAAGGATTTACTTGTATGAGAGGTGTGTTTGTTCTAGTTTTAAGTAATCATTTTTAAACAAAGATCCGTGCTTACGCAACAGCATTTATCAGAAATCATTTTAAACTTAGTTATCTGTTGGAAAACGACAATAGCTGCTCTAAAAATAGATCTTAGTTTTATGAAATTGAATTATCAATGAATAGTTTTCACGAAACCTAAAAATCTAGGCACTAGACTACTAGGATCTCCATTATTGCGTGCGACTTAATAGTCACAATATTTATTTGCTTTTTTTTTATTTATGTTTGTTATGTTTGTACTCAGGATGAAGATGCCTTGTATGGATTTGAGGCTGAAGTGGCCAGAAGACAATTCCTATATCAAAGAACCCATGGCTCAGTAACCCTCCCACTAAACATTCCTTCTTTCCTCTACTTCATAACAAGAATAGAATACGTTTGAAAACATTCCACGTTAATCGTCTTTTCTTCTTTACTTTGTGAAATCAAACCTCAATTGAGAGTGAGAAAAAACAACATTGAGACTGTTAGATTTAGGGAAGTGGTAGATTGATACGCGCGTGAACCTCTTCGGAGGGCGCGAGAGGCCGGCGCGATGCGGTCTCACCAGGGATGTACGTAATATATCCCGCGGACGAAGTAGTTACCCAATCATACGGCACACACTCGCTGCCCAGGCCTCGGCAGCGCCCCACGCTTGACGTCCTCTTCGGGCCACCGCCGCCCGCGCCGTCCCGCGCGGACCCCCCCTTGGTCCCCAGCCCCCGGCCCCCCCGCGCCGTGTCCCTCCCCAAAACGGCGCCCCCGGAGCCCGCGGACCGCGCGCCGGCCTCGCCGACGCCCTCTATCGAGCGTCCGGCTAAGCTGCGCGAGCGCACCAAAGCGAGCAAATTGCTCAAGAAACTCGGCCGCCATGAGGACAACGAGTTTGGAAAAATAGTTAGAACCCCTGCTCCTGATGAATTTGAGCTTCCCGCGCCGCTGCCGACTCCAGCTTTCTCGAGGAAAAATATCTTCGATCGCGATTTCGATGCTCTGTTTGAGGTTGCCAATTCGCCGCAGTTTACGGCGAAGATCCGTGTCACTACTCCAGAGCCAGATCGGCGATCTGATGTATCGGCGGTGCATTTCTCTCCCTCCCCGGCCACGTCTTCTCTCAGCCTGCCCCCTCCGCGCCCCAACTCCGCGCCTAGTCCTTCACCATTTTCCTTCAGAACCTCGACGCCCTCGCCATCGCCTCAACGATCGTCTTTTGAAGGTTTTTGAACGAGAGTGCTTCGATTTGGAATGCCTGACTAACCGATCACATCCATAGCGCATGTTATTTTGCAATAATAACGGCTAAAGCTTCACTACAATCAAGTCATCTTCATTTTGGTTGTTTATCATGTTTTATGTGAGTTTTACGTCGTATTTTTGAGATTGAGTTTATCGCGTGGCCGCAATATCTACTTTGATCTTTTTTCACAATTTTATAGCATTTTTTTGATTGACAGGTCCAAGTCCAAAACCGAAGAAAGTTAGTTTCTTTCGAAGGCTGAGTCGTGCTAAAACTGAACAAATGCAGCCTCGCGCGATGATGCAGCAGCAGTCCATTGACATGGCTCTGCGGGAACTGACGCACCCCGCACACAACGAGCAACTCAAGAACCAACAGCAAGTGACCTTCAAGCTAGTCAAAACAGGTACGTTAACGAATTATACAAATTAGTGTGAAAAATCGTGCGTTCTAATCTCGATGTTGCAGCGTTGAACTAAAAATTGGCCTGTAATAGAAAAATTAGTCATTTTATACACTGCCAAGTTATGCTAGTTGAAAACGGACTATAATAATTATAAGTAGTGCGCATTGTTATTACCAAAAGCATTATGATATGACAATAACGACAGATGTTATGCATGTTAAATGCGTAGATCAAGGCATCTAACAAATATGACTGCCAAAAATGGATCGTGTGCTAACCTAGCGAGAGCTGCAGTGATTGCCTGATTTTTTCTCACAATTGATAAAGAAGAGACTGATAGTTTGTCACAAGACGCTATCACTTCCGTCATGTTGTGAGTATTATTTACAATTTTTGTTTAACTTCTGACTTATTTTGTAGGATAAGGTTAGATAACTTGTCCCATCTCTCTATTTCATAGTCATTTGTTTTCATGTCCGATAAAATTGGTTTATCTTGGATGTAGGTATAACCTTTTTGCGTAGATAATGTAACAACACGCAATTACTTAACTAAATAAATATGCTAATAGCAACTCATAAAACATAGTTAATAATGGCTTACCCTTTCGCCCACGACCCACAAGATATACTTTCATGATTGGAAATTTTCGATACAATAAATTACCACCCACGAAAAATCGTTCGCTGCAAACTAAATGAATTCAGAAATTTCGTCGCGAATCAATCGGCCATTTTGGAATTCGTTAACTGGTAACCTTTTACCTTTTTAGGGGTCCGTATCCGAGCGGAATACATTACCTGC
Source organism: Thaumatotibia leucotreta (assembly GCA_025490895.1). Lineage (NCBI taxonomy): Eukaryota > Metazoa > Arthropoda > Insecta > Lepidoptera > Tortricidae > Thaumatotibia > Thaumatotibia leucotreta. Next base: position 9,042 of record JALPQI010022287.1, read on the forward strand.
ACCATTTCGTCCAACTTAGAACACTTTCGAAACTTTTTCGCCTAAATCATAACCGACGGCAATTTTCGCAGAATTTATAATATTCTTACGGAAAAGATGTAAAACATTCACGTTTCGTTATTTTACATTTTTTATGTGTAGTGGGGTTATATTTTACTTAGAATGTGTTTAGAGCTGTAAGATCTTACGTAAGTTGTAAAGATGGAGCTATACTAAGGAATGAGAGGTGAATATTACTATCTCATTCCTTAATATAGCTCCGTCCCTACAACTTACGTAAGAACTCACAGGTGTAATCCCGACCTTAGAGCGGCCGTACACCTGTAAGTTCTTACGTAAGTTGTAGGGACGGAGCTATACTAAGGAACGAGAGGTGAATATCACTATCTCATTCCTTAGTATAGCTCCGTCCTTACAACTTACGTAAGAACTTACAGGTGTACGGCCGCTCTAGCCCTAGGCATTTTTTCGTTATAGATAATTATTATACAATAGACCAATAAATTATGTAAAAAATATATTTAATTGAACAGATTTTTCATCACATTATCAAACGTAATAATTATACTTACTAACTAATAGTTTATCGCCTCGTTTCTTGTCACTGCCAGTACAAAAGTGCCCATAACGCTCAAGCCATCACCAAATTGGATAAAAAAAAACCGGCCAAGTGCGAGTCGGACTCGCGCGCAAAGGGTTCCGTACCATTATCAATTTATTATTAAAAAAATACAGTTAAATCAACCTACCTCAAAAACTATAGGAGATAATTTTATCAAACCAAAAATCGTTGATAGAGTTTATTAATGTGCATAACATATATTTTTTTCAGAATTTTATATCGCGTAGTTTAAAAAATAGAGGGGGGGGACACATTTTTCAGACTTTGAGACCTGATATCTCGAAAACGATTTGCTCAAATAAAAATGTGATGTATAAACCTTCATATCATTTTCAAAGACCTTTCTATTAATACCCCACACGCTTATGTACAACTAAAAAAAAAATTCTATCCCTCAGTTACATGTATGGAGGGCCCTCACCCCAATGGTATTTTTACAATTTAGTATCACATTCCTGTAGCGGTTCATACAACACATATCTTTACCAAATTCCGTTACTGTAGCATTTATAGTTTCCGAGTAAATTGGCTGTGACAGACGGACAGACGGACAGACGGACATGACGAATCTATAAGGGTTCCGTTTTTGCCATTTTGGCTACGGAACCCTAAAAAACGACTCGGAACAGGGACCGGTAGATGCGGGATGATGACAATAATTTAGATATTGCTTTATCTCATATAATAACAACTATAAAACTATTTATTTATTATTTACAGAAAAACGATGACATTAGATACCTATAATTATAATATTAGATTAAATTATAAACTACGAAACCCTAAAATATGTACTAACTTACAAAATAAAAAACCTGCGATAAAATATGTAAAAAAACTATTTAGTATTAGTCTATTTTAAATTTATTTATTTAAAAAATAATAATAATAACAACTCGTAGCCACAGTTACTTAATATTAAATCTGTTTTTATTTTTATAAACAGGTTATTTAATATTTAATTGATTTTCATATTGTTCACGTTCATGTGATAGTATCACTTCCATATGATCATGAGAGCTTTCACTCCATGACCGTAAAAAGTACTTGAAAACCCTCTCCACGTTTTGTTTTGTTTTAAGCCGGTTTGGTCTAAAAAGAGCTTTTTGCCATTTGCCACCAATCCTGTGAACTTTCATATGATAATGGTGCTAAGCGGTGTGCTATTGTATCAGCAATAATCGTGTCGAATTTGAAATAAACGGTAACAAATTATTGCTCGTGACTGAACCTAGTTAAGTTAGAATGCTAGTCATACGAACTATATAGTATGTATACTCTGTCCAACAACCTTTGGTAGTAGAAAAAGGCAGCAAATATAAAAATGTTTGTTTAACGCTCATGGAAAATATGATTCTTTTGCGGATTTTTGAACGTAGTTGTAAAATAAGATCAAAGGAAACTGAAATCTAGTTTTAACAAAGATACTCGTGCCTTTATTAAAATGGGTTTTCAAGGTAATATAATCTGAATCATTATATATGGTAATATCGTGTCTACTCATGCTTTTAAAGGTTAACTTTATGTAAATGATTACATATTGCATACTTTTTTTTCTGGAAAAATACCTATTTATAGTTGCCTGTTAGGTTTTGGATTCAAAATAGGCCCCAATAGCCTAATAGGTCAAAATAGGCCTAATAGGTTTTTAGAAGTTTTGAAGCGTCGATTTTTTTATTACGTACCTATCTACTAGGTGCTACGATATCTACTCGTACTTCAATCTTCTGAAACTTGAACTTATAAAGAAAAATCCCTTAACGCTTTCATTGCCAACGAGTGCTACAAGCGTAGCCCGATCCCGTGATTTTTCCGCTTTGTAGCGAAAATGGACCTCCCACAGAGAACTCCCCTCGGGAGTTCCCCAGCGCTCAATTTGTTAAGGGGCTTATGCTGCCTTAACCTTACTAGCATCGGAAATACATTTATTTTTTGGCCACACACGGACAGTCAGTGGCAGAATTCCATAGATGCTGACTTTAAAATCAATTTAATAATAAAGTGGATTTACTTTTGCAGCTCACCGTAAATACGTAATGACAGCTGCTCAAATCCGTAACCATCATGATCCTTTCCCATAATATTTTCACTAAAATCTCTAAATGAGTATTTCTGTCATAAAGGAAAATGATTACCACTACAAAATACTCCACATTATAAAAGTGAATTAATTTATCAAAAATCCAAAGGGTTCACGAGACTTTTGTCTGTCTGTATTTGAGTAAGCATTATTTGTACCCCCGCCAATTATACACAGGATCCCTGTTAACTTTGTACAATGAGTGAGTTTTGTAGGTAAAGTACTGGGTGGATTTATTCAATAACGTAGGACGAAAAAAGTACCATTAGTGGGTGAATCTCGTTTTAGTGGCGGCATACAGGCTTTCTACGTTGTAGCTTTACAGCAACGGCAACTTACGTATAGGTCGCAGTAAAAAATATACAGTATAAAGAGCTGACTACTGCTGCATGGATGACTTACCCAAAATACTTAGTATCTACTTAAAATGCACATCACACATCATCAGCCTATCTCAACCCACTGCTGGACGAAGGCCTGTCCTATCAACTATGCGAGTATGCGTATGTAATCATTAGGAGATAAATGCCCATATTCGCCACGCTGGGCAAGCAGATTGGTGATCTCAGTAATGTGTCCACTATGATGACGCTGCTGTCCATCATCAATCTAATCAAAGAATAGACAGTGACACTTCAATCCTTTTGTCGACTCTCACGACACCCGCAGGAAGAGTTGGTGTGGTAACAAATGTCACAAAATCGGTCCACGCGTCTTTGAGTAATCGTGAAACATACATAAATAAAATAAAATAAAATAAAATCTCCTCCTTTTTGAAGTCGTTAACCGACGGAGTTTTAAAAGGGTATTATAATAATTTAAACGGTTACTGCTTTTACAACATCTGTGGGACGGTAACCACAGCATGACCGATGCCGCCGCAAAAGCGAAGCACATTGTGCATCGAACCGCTTTTCGGTTTTATCCACTTTATGGCTTTCAATGGTAAAACTTCGTTTCAGTGGGGCTATTGCGGCTTTCACCAAGCCAATATCGTACAGAAGGCAGGTAACTTGGTAAATCTGAATTCTTATCTAAAACTCCAGGCGGACTTTGTAACGATATTGAAGTAAGTCGAAAAAGAAAAATGGCAGTCGCTTTCACAGAACTTACCCCCTTATTCATAACCGTTTCCCAATTTAGCTAGCTGATAAGTATTGTCTGTCCCTTTGGATCTTATCAACATGTCTATAAGATCGAAAAGGACTAGAGATACTTATCGGCTTGTTAACTTAGTATACGTTTATGATTAGTGCCTACACAAATTCTTGAAATTAGGTTGTTGAGCGGACCTAGGCTCAGCGCTTTAGGGTTTAATATATTAAAATAAAATGCCTCTGATGTATACAGACAGATAAGCTAGAGGAAATCATACGAGTTGCGTTTTATTATTGCTACGAAACGCTAAAAAGAGAAAAATGTGTTCTAGTCATTGTTTCAATTTTCACTGTCATACATTCATGCATTACGAGATGTAGGTAGTGCAGGAACGCCCAGTCAGACGCATGCGATCGCTTACCAGTTCATTCAGCGCATAAACTATCATACAAACCGGGAACTATAAATGAATTCATATCGGAATGTCGATCAACAAGCTAGCAAATAGCCTTAATTTTGCCAAATACCCTAACAATTAGCAAACAGTTCGCTTCAGTTTCGTTGATGCGTGAAAATAGTTTTTTCCTTGTTCGAAATAGCGAGTCGCGGGTGTTTGCCTCGCACGTTAGCAATCAAGGGATCCATCTGTGCATGCGACGGCATTATTCTATTGACTGTAGACACAACGTGGAAGTTGTAAAATAGTAATAGTACATTGTGCATCAAGGGAGGTAAGTACGGAATTACTAACGAGAGTGTTAACTTTTATGATTCGAGTTAGTATTCCGCTTACCGACAGTGATGCATACGATGTTTTTCATCACACTTGCCGACAAAAAAATAAGTTTTAAGACATAATATTATTAAATGACGTACTGACATTCCTATTACTCCCTAGGGAATTTCACTTTTCTATTACTCCCGCTACGCACGCAAGCAATGGCGCGCTTAGACAGCAAGTGTGATGAAAAGGAAATTTATTCACGTACAGTCAATTGCAAAAATAAGTATCGAAAGAATCCGCTCATAAATATGTTACGACATTCTTATTACACAGAATTAAAGTGCACTGGGACATATTTTTGAACATTTTTGTGTACACCTTAATTTTGTCTTTGACACTTCGGACTTTGTTACATTGACAATCTATATGAGACTTGCTAGGAACCTCGTATTGTTGTTACTATCATAGATCACGAAATGGTACATCAATCAATTTCTTGACTGTACCTAAATAAATATTACATCCGTTTACTCGACCGTAGGTACAGTGTACCTACGGTCGAGTAAACGGATGTAATATTTCTCAAATAATTTGACACGCTTGTCACGATCAGTTATAATTTTAATAAGTTCTTATTTTTGAAATAACCGCAGAATTATACTTTTGTTCGTATATAAAAATAGTGAAAATTAGGTACCTAAATATAGATAACTTTAACTTACTGTAGATACATGGCTGTAACAGATCACTTAAACTATTAATTATTAAAACACCGAATCGATTCATGTAACATTTAGTACAAAGGTATATTTGTTTTTGGCAGCTCACATTATTAATGTATCTCCTTGAGAATCACGGGCTTGTTTTTTAATAGGCTGACGTGGAAATATCGATCCAACAGGTAGAGACCCTTTGCATAAAATTGTTGTGTACGCCTGCTGCAATCTATATGAAATGGCTTTGGGATAGGTACCAATAATTTAGAATACTAAAGGTTTAAACAAAACTTACTTGTTAGTTTAATAAGACGAGGATGCTTAGCCAAGTTGCCAATCGCTAACGCTTGGTAGCGCATCGTAGTTTTCCCTCTCTGTCACTCATTCATATTAGTGCGACAAATACAGTTAGCTGCCTTTCGTTTACGATTGTCGATTAAGCGTTAGCAATTGGCAACTTGGCTAAGCACCCAGGTTCCTTTAACTAATTTCTACGGTCTACTCAGCCAATCTCATAATTTTTAACGAAATTATGAAATATTACAAAATAAACAAGAGAATTCAGTAGTAGCTCAGATTTTAAGTACATTGTATAACATTAACGGAATAATTACATAAATAAATACTGAATGAAATACCGTCCATTGTAGAATGCATAATAAATTATTATAATAGCTTACTACTTCCGTTCAACGCGGCGTGTCCAGCTAAGTATGCAAGTTGAACTACAAGACTGATTATACTGGGTGACATCGGAGTCGTGATCCAAACTGTGAGAAACGTGTTAAGATGGTCATTCTCAACAAGGTTTCCCATGGAACAAATATGAATATCGGGAAAAAAAAAAAACTGTTTCCATACCGAACGGTGCGGAAGTGTTCATAACTTCCAGTCTCGTTTCATAATTATGTAAACACATTTGGAAAGGATTAGTATGGAGAAATGTATACATATTAATGAACACGAACTTTACTAGTCGTAAAAAAAGTAAGTTTGTTCATATAGGTCCCATAGAGAACATTGTTTAGGAAGACTATCTTAACACGTTTCTCACAGTTTGGATCACGACCCCGATGTCACCCTGTATAAACTATAAGGTAGCTAGTAAGGTTGATATCCAGCCATCACATTTGCATAGCGTGGCAAAATGTATCACTAATATAGAATTGCTTCTAGTATAGGAAATAGAGGTAAGTTCAGAAAGATTTTCTATCGAGAGAACTTTATGCATAACAGGTAAAGTTATAGCATAATACCTATAATGTAGTCACGATTGCAACATAATATATATACGTATCGTTTAAAAAAAACCTAAGGAAATTTCAAGATCCATTCCATAACGCGCGGATTTCAGTGAATTTTGACAAGTGTCAAACCTTTCTTTTAAAGTTTTTGAGATATTTTGACGACGCTAAGCTATGAAGTATCTTCTAAATATTGCTTAAAGCCATTAATATTAATATTATAAGAAAATAAAAGCAAAAAAAAAACTAATATCGATGGCCTTATTCAAATCAAGTGACATTGGTCTAGAGGATTTTCTTAAATGGGGAATTTCAAAGCTGCCTGTTGAACCTATGAATTCATACTATGAACCATTCACTCACGTGCCTTTAATTGATTCCTCCAATATACACGGGATACAGACAGCGTGTTTATCAAGGGTGCTCTGTTGATTCCCATAATTACCTAACCACATGTACCGACAAGTACTAACACCGTAAAATGGGGTGAGTTGGGACAAAACAGTCACGCTAACTTCGATAAACATTTTAGGCGCATTTATTACACGTGCTTGTAATAACTTAGCATATTAATTATTTTTCGTGCTTTTGGCAATGTATATTAATCTGACCTCAGACCATCGTGGGATACTTTTCGGAAGTGTAGATGTTGGTCGAGAGGTGTCATGTTTCAGCGGTTCCAGAGCAACTTGCTAAACCCTATGCCAGTTTAGATATCCCAATGGACCCACGTTGTTACGACGCTTAAATCTATTTTGTTATGTATTATATTTATTTTTACTATTATAAACTTACTACTAATGTCATATAACTTACGCTTGTAGTGTGAACGATTTAGTCAAGACACCAACTTGCCCCTTCACAATGCCGTACCCGTTCACCCTAACCTCCCTCGAAATTCCTACTCACCCCTATTTACGATACTATATATCGAAGTTATACGATTCTGAACTAGCCATTGAAAGTTAAGCGCCAGCACGTTATTTTATTATTTACACTGAGCAACGTTAGTCTATGAGTTAGATAGCACTTTGTACGATCTATGTTCGCTATGAACTGAATTCCAGTATACAACGGGCGCCAGTTACAGTTTAATAATTCAAAACTCCGCTCCGGAGAACTAACATCGAAGTTAAAGTCACAGAAGACTTAATAATCAGTACGTTGACTGTTGCCGTCAATCTACCAGCCTGTTTCACATTGAATTCCCCGGATAAATATATTCGTCAAATAAAATTATCTTTATCCTTCTCTCTATCAATTAAAAAGAAAATGGTGATAGCTAACATTTATCTGACAAATATATTTTATTTAGAGTTAGTGAAACAGACCCTAAGCTCCACGTGTAATTTGAAACAACCTATTACCTAATAAAATTGACCTCGCGTAAAATTCAAACTTCTATATATATAAAAGAAGAAGCTCCCTGACAAAGATGCACGCACAGCCTAAACCCCTGGTCCTAGAGACTCCAAATTTGGCGTGTAGGTTCCTTTTATGGTGTAGACGAGCACTAAGAAAGGATTTTTCAATATTCACCTTCTAAGGGGTTGAAATGGGCGTCCAAAGTTTGTATGGCGAAATAAGATTAGTTGAACTATTTTATCCGAAACTTCGCAAGAGTATTCTTTAAAGTAATTAAGTAAAGGTATGTTTCAGGTTTTTTGAAAATTCAACCCCTGAAAAAGGTAAAAAGGGTGACGAAGTGAAAAAATCAAGTTGGGTATCGTTTCTATGGTTTATCGGGACGTAGATCACGAATACAATAACGATTTTGAAAGGGGTTTGGGTAAAGTTGGCGTCGTTTTTAAATTTTGGCGGCCACTCATGAAAGTGGTAAATTTGAAAAGAGCAATTTAAAATAAACTCATTTTATTATGGAGTGCATATAGCTAAATTATATCGGAGCCGAGATATCATACTTTAAAGTTTTATAGAAAAGACTCACATTTATTTTTGAAATGCATCGGAATGAGTTAAAACTACTATTGTGTATGCCACGTAAAACATAACCTTAACTCGCCTTGAACATAAGGTTCTTTTTCGGTCAATGATTATTTAGAGATAGTTCCTTTTTTCTTTAACACGGCGATTTTATGACGGATGTCGATGGACGTTCTATTGAACTTAATAATGTCAAAGGTCTTATGTCGCATTTTAAACAACAAAATAAAATAATTCATATTTCTACACTTTATGCGTGTTTTTTCAGGTATATAAATAAATGTAGACATGCCAATCGTATGTTTTCGGGTAGGTACCTAATAATAACATGAATTAGGTATCTAATAATTTACGCACTGGGCACATATCAAAGCTATTATAGTGAGCACATCAAAAACGGATCCTACGTAATTGAGGTATACAAAGAACCCAATTTGTAAGATTTCTGCGACCAAAATCCCGATTGCATCAATCCGTGGCTTTTAAGAGGCAGAATACAATCGCGGCACTCCAACAGAAGATAGTATTTTGTTTATGTTGCTGTAGATGGTGGATTACAAGGCCCAGAGGCAATATTAGGACATTATTATTGGGAAGAGGACCTTAGGCTGTTGCTCACATGTAAAGTCAATTATATGATTCTTGGGATGGGGTAGGTATCAAGAACATCTTGATCCCCCGGCACAATTTTTAGAGAGAGTGATTCGCCAAGATAATATTGAGAATGAAGTTTACGACGAGCCAGAAAATGTGTAAAAAAGTAATTTAACGTAATACTAAAAATTACAAATGACGTTATCTGGGAAAAGGGACGTTATTGTCATTGGCGCTTACGGCGTTATGAGCTATGTTTGAATACAAATACGACGTCACCGGACGTAAGAGCCATCGACAATAAGGCCCCTTATCCCAAATAATGTCACATATGTTGTGTTGTATACATAAGAAAGCATTAGTAACAATTTCAATCTAAAAACTAATCTAATTAGGTACATTTCCTACTTGGAAATATGTTTAAACATTTTGCATGTGTGCACCACATCTGTGTTTCCTTATGGTGTAGTCAGAGGGTGAACCGTCTTTTTTAACCATTTTGCAACATTTTTAATGTTCACTAAACAGACAGCATAGAAATCACATAAGAAAATACAGTTGCATTTTCATATACCTAAGATCTTCTTTTTTTAAGTCGGTTAAATTAACTATTATACTTTAAGGGCAATATCCTTGTATCTTCGTTAGTAGTATTATCGAGTTAAATAAGCCTGTAGTCATTTAAGCTGTCTCCTAAACCTGCCTTAGTTAGGTA
>JALPQI010022288.1:0-20001 GCA_025490895.1 Thaumatotibia leucotreta
ACTAGTGCGGAAAAGTAAACTTTGCGCACGCAAATTTCTCTTTTTAAGGCACTTGTTATGAAAAAAGTTGTTTGCTACACATGTAAAATAGTACATTACGACACAAGTGCGAAAAAGATTAAATTTCATTTTTGCACGTGTCTCGTAAGACGTTTTTTAGTGCAGATGGCCCTCCGAAGTTTTAGACCTGACGTAAAATGACACACTTCTCACACTAGAGCCTAAAAAAAGCACCATCTGTACTAAAATAGTACATTAATAGTAGTTTCACTCGAGCTCCAACTTTCGCCCTTGTCGAAAGAAACATTTTTTGCACTTGTACCGAAATGTACTATTGTCCCTTTCAGTCTTATCATGTCTATAATAAACGCCACTTTCCACACTTGTATCGTAATAGTATGTACATTACGACACAAGTGCGAAAAACATGAATCTCGAAACAAGTGGCGATGTTTTAAAACACGACCGAAGGGAGTGTTTTAAATCGACACGAATTTAATTGCGCTTAACGTGGGACAGCAGTGTTATTCACTAAGGAAACCGTCGCTCTATCAGCGCTGTGTCTAAAAATGGTATTCACTAATGCACTTTAAACGACACTAGCGCTCGGCGACGAATGTGGCGTGAGCTGGAACTACACTGCGTCGAGAGTTACCGCCTACAGTTCGACGACGAGCTGTTCTACGTTAGTGAATACCGTTTTTCGCAGCGCTGCGCTCTACGTCGAAGTGAAGGCTGTCTCGTCGTCAAGCTCGTTGACGAACGCAGCGTCGAATGTGTGAATAAGTGAATAGCATAGCTGGGTCGATTTGTGTAAGATGTGCCAAGATATTTATTTATTGAATTGTCACTATTGGTCCACAGATACCCGCACGTGGTGACGGCACCTCCTCCCTCGTGGCGGGTGTTCGTCCTGCGCGGCGACGCGGCGACACCCACGGTAACTATACTGAGATAAAATAATTAATTCAAAATACATGTACTGACACATCTGATACTAAAAATACAGGATAAAAAGACGATAGGTACAGTCGACGTCAAAGATATAGGTTTAGGTGCCAACAATATATTTACACGACTTTATTGCTTTGACATTAAGGTCGTGTAAATATATTTTTGTCAATTAAACCGTAATGATATATTGTTAGGTTAAGTAGATTCATCATCATCATCATCATCATCATATCAGCCGAAAGACGTCCACTGCTGAACATGGCCTCTCCCAAAGAAACATTAGGAGGTAAATGCCCATAATCGCCACGCTGGGCAAGCGGATTGGCGATCGCAGTAATGTGTCTAATATGATGACGCTGCTGCCCATCATCAAACTTTTATCAAATAGTGGTCAGTGACACTTCAATCCCTTAGTCGACTCTTACGACACCCGCAGGAGGAGTTGGGGTGGTGACAAATGTATTCTTACTGCCGTCACCGTTTAATCTATGTACATAAATTGTAGTTTTGAAAATAAATATATCTAAGAGTTTTATCTGTTATTTGTATGGAAATTTATAATTCTAGATTTGCGGCTTTTCCAGACAATTTTTTTTGGTTCCATGCAAGCTTTTGATCTTGAAAAGAAACAGGATCGATTGGCATCAAAAAAAAAGTTTGTCAGAAATTACCATTTTCTCGCATCCTGTATGTTTTTTTCCAAAATATATAAACGCCAATTTTCATTAATTTAAAATCGAGGGAAGGCCTTCTAAGACCATTTTCGCGTAGCTACTCTGGATCTGATAGCTGTCGTCACTGACCCAAAAATAATTTCCACCCTGTATTTGACAATAGGCTCGGTTTTAGCATCTGCTGCGACCAAAAAAAATTACATAAAAGTCTATGACCAAAATTTCTTAGGTAATGACCCAATATTTTAGTTTATCAGATTGTTCATATAATTTTTCATCACACTTGCTGTCTAAGCGCGCCATTGTTTGCGTGCGTAATAGGAGTAATAGCAAACTGAAAATCCCTAGGGAGTAATAGAAATGTCAGTACGTTATTTAATAATATTATGTCTTAAAACTAATTTTTTTGTCGGCAAGTGTGATGAAAAACATTGTACAGATGTAGTGAGAAATGACTTGCCTTCGGAAACGTTCGTCAACGTCATGCTGTTTCAGTCTATCTCACTGAGACTGACAGTAATAGTTGTCATGCTACTTCAGTCAGACTCGGTGACACTGCCTGAAACAGCATGTGTTTACGAACGTTTCCGAAGGCAAGTAATTTCTCACTACACCTGTACTCTTGTAATGATGACCTGTAGAACAATGAATTATACCAATAAAGAAATGAACCAAAAAGAAATAGGAGCCAATTGCTTAAAGTCTATGACCAAAATTTGTCCGTTCTGATAGAGCGAGTGCGGGCCGGCGCCGGGAGAGGATCCCGACCCGTCCACACGGAGCGCCGACTCCGACTCCGACACGGGTACGACACGACTGACCTCTCTTACTGTTCACTCATCATCATCATGTCAGCCGAAAGACATCCACTGCTGAACATAGGCCACCCCCAAATATTGCCACAATGACCGGTCCTGTGCCACCCGCGTCCAGCGGACTCCTGCGACCTTCACCAGGTCATCAGAACGCGCGTAGCACCGATGGCCGTTAGGTTCTCGAGTCGCGCCCAGTAACGGAAGGCGCAGCGTGGGTAGGCCCCCCACAAGGTGGTCTGTTAACTCGGTTGATGATAAATGTAAATGGTTAAACTCACGTGTCACTTAGACACTACGCGCGACATGTTTTAGAGAGGCTAAGTCTCTATTATCAAGCACTGAGCCTGCTTTCACGCCAAGACTCGCGAATGCACGTGAGTTTAACCGTTTAATTATATTTATACCCCCTTATTCATAAACGTTCGTTAGCTTAACAAGCCGCTAATCATTGTTTATCCCTTTTGTTCTTATGGACACATTGTTAAGACCAAAAGGGGCAAACAATTATTGCGGCCTATTATGTTAACAAACGTTTTTGAATAAGGGGGATAGTTATTATATCTCTCGGTTTATCATAATCAACCTTTATGAGTGCACTGCTGGACAAAGGCGGAGAACATTGGAATATTTAAAATATATCTTAGAAGTTCCTTTATTACCTGGAGCTTTTTGCATAACAACTAATATTACAAGCGGATTTATTTTTTCATTTATCTTGTAATTTCTTATGCAATAGGCCTCTGGTCCACAGGAAATAAAGTCGATTTTAGTCTGAAAATTATAAAATACAAATCAAATGCAACTCTTTCTAATTGAACACAATAGAATTTTAATTCGTTGATTAAAAACAACCTACCACAGGGCCTCAGAGCCTAACCATTTAAAAACCATCAATTATAATTACCTATTTACTTTATTGCTAACATGATCGTTAACTTTACTTGAGTATTTTTTTTTACTTTACAGTACAAGCCGACGAAGATGACGATGTAGCTATAATAGAAGAAAATATAGATGTAATAGACTTGTCAGACGATAATCAAGAACCTGCTGAGAATAATGAAAAAGCAACTGATAGCTCTGACTCAGATGCTCTTAGTCAAAATAAAGTTAAAGATGAAGAATGCGTTGAGATACCTGTTCATACTCGCAACGAACCTGCTACGTCACGTGACAGAGAACAGAGCAAAAATAGTGCAAAATTTCAGAAACCTGGACCTAAGAGTAGTAAAATACAAATTAACGAAAAAGATGAAGAATGTTTTGTTGATGCTCGCGACGATGCTAAACTGACACAAAAAAGGAAGCAAAGCAATGATAGTGAAAAACCTCAGAAACCTGGTCCTAAAAGTAGCAAAAATAAGAAAAATTACGAAATAGATAACGAATGGATTGAATTACCAGTTAATATTTGCGACAAACCTTCTAAACCGCCTCAAAAAAGAAAGCAAAGTTGTAATAGTGATAAATCTCAGAAACCTGGTCCTAAAAGTAGCAAAGATGATAAAAATAGCGAAAAAGATAACGAATGGGTTGAACTACCTGTTAATATTTTAGATAAACCTGCTAAACCACCGCAAAAAAGAAAGCAAAGCAATAATAGTGACAAACCTCAGAAACCTGGTCCTAAAAGTAGCAAAAATGAGAGAAATTACGAAAATGATAACGAATGGATTGGACTACCTGTTAATATTTTCGACTACCCTGATATACGGTCAAAAGAAAGTGATGAAACCAAAAACAGCGTGAAATCCCAAAAAGCTGGTCCCAAAAGTAGTAAACACAAGACATCTAAGAAACATGAAGATAAAACTATAGATACAAATGCGGAAATAGTAGATTTAGATGCTGAGAGCCCAAAAACAGACGTTCTAGAAGCGTTGAAATCATTTGACGCGTCTAATATAGAAACAACAGTTGTCTTTGACAGTGATGAAGAGGATAGTAAATCTACGGTTGTTAAGAACTCGAAAATTCCTACTGATAGTGAAGATAGTAGAGCTAGTATTGAAGTGACTGATAACAGTGAATCTCAAAATAAAGCAAATAGGCGTAAAAGAGAATCAAGTGATTCTAACGACGGAAATTTAGTGATAGACGATGACAGTGAATATGAAAGCAGCGACAGTGATAAAGTGATCGCTAAATATCGTACGAAAAGTGACGATACAAGACAAAAAGCAGTTTGGAAATCTATCGAAAAAGAAATGCTACCTCGCCCGTTAAATAATTGGCCAGCTATTGATAAGAACGAAACTAATAATCCTGATGAACCAGAATCTTTAACGAAATATCCTTTACTATCTAGCATGCTATTAACTAAAAGCATATTCGATAAAGAAGAGCTATCCAAACTAACTGAAAACAATATGAAAGTTTATTACAACACAAAACGACATCACGTTTCTAATTCTCAGAAAGTTTATAGCAATAATTCTAAAGAGCCGAATTCAAAATGGCGGAATAGTAAACGAGGTACTGTGGCGGTTACTAGTTTGATTGATGCAGCGAGAAATAAGGGTGACTTGGGGTCAGATGATGACAGCGTAGAGGAAATAGAGGAAGAACCCACAATTGGTAAGATTTTTTTATGCTTTTAGATAATTATTATGTCCCGCTGGATTATAATTAAAATCATAATATTGATAATGTTGAACAAGATTTAGTAAAAAATATTTTTCAATATCAAATCGTCAGTTGACAAGCAAAACTCATTAAGTAACAAATACCTACTTGAAATAAAGCTCGTATCTCAGTTCTGACTTAATACTGACATAAGAGGTTGCTAAGAGTAGTGACAGTTTTTATAGTGAGTTTTGCTTGTCAGCCGACGAAATAAGGTACACCCGGCTAAGATCGGATCTAATGTAAGATCGGATGACCGCAATAACTACTAAAATAGTAGTATTTTTTCCTCACTGGCTATATTATGCATGACGCCATTTCACCCCGCCCCTCTCGCTAGTATGCAGCAACCACTCAGCCGCATCAGTGGTGAGCTACGAACGTTTAAACGATCTTTAACAGGAAGCTATGCACCTTCTCCTTACTTTAGAGTTGAAATTAGATACTAGTCCGATCTTTAATCAAGAAGGTTTTCGGTTGGGTGTATTGAAAAAAAATTAGTGCTAGTTTCAGTGTCGATTACTCCTAAGTTATTCGGCTGAGCGGCAGCAAGTAAATTTATATGGAAAGCTTGATTTCTGTTTTATCACGTACATCACACATCTGCAGGTAAAAGTTCTGAGAATAAAGGGTGAATATCTGAGCGTTTCAACCGCCTAATTTTGGTGGCATAATTTTTGCCGAAGTTTCTATTCGTTATAATGTGCTACTGTGTCATTTGAAGGAAGCACGGCCCCTTATACAAATAACGAAATATAACATTGAGACGTTTAGAAACTTCGGCAAAAATGATGCCACCAAAATTAGGCGGTTGAAACGCTCAGATATTCACCCATTTATGATTTTTTGTGACATCCTTTCAACTCACCGAAAAATAGTCCGGTCTTACCCGAGTGTACCTACATCTCAAATATTGTCAGTTTGAATTTGTAAATACAATTTTATTTTACACACAATATTTACTAAAAAAAAGTAAAAACAGAAATTTACTGATTTCTCCAAGATCCCATCATCAGACCACAACTTTATACCTACGGGTTCGAATCAGGGATAATGAAAGTAGTTTAAAAAAATTTAAAAGTTGTTTACGATTTCTGAGAATAATTCTAAATTTTATTTTATTTGCTGATGGTATATTCTTTTTCGTTTTATTTCCCTAGATCCGAAGCTGCTAATGTACGCAGTAGTACTACTGGAAAAATTAGACGATCAACTACTCTACGCCTCTCAGTTATCCTCGCGATCTGTATCAACAGATTCCCTCCCACTATCTTCATCCCCAGACTTACCTTTATGTTCATATATAAAAACAGAAAACTTTAGAAAATCTCCTTCACCAGAAACCCTTATATCAAGAATCACCCCAGAATCAACCCTTATAAAACCAGAATTCAACCCAAGATCTCCGTCGTTCGAATCTTTAAGGGATTCGCCAGACAATTCACAAGAATCAACGCTTATATCAAGAATAACACCAGAAAAATCAATTCCTATAAAATCAGAATTTCCCTCTTCAAACGAACCTGAAATTATAACCTCTAAAACTTCATCTATAAAATCAGAATCCCTTAGATTAAAATCACAGTCGTCTTTCTTCGAATCCCTAACATCAAGTTTACCGTCAAGTTTCTTAAACGAGAGGAATATACCTCTTCTTCTGCAATGTAAGCCATGTTCTGTGGTCCTGAAGAGAGACGTGAAGAAGAATAGAGTGGCGAAGAGAGTAGAGTTGCCGGATATAGAAGAAGTGAGGAGAAATAATAGAAGTATGCTGACGGCTCAGGTGGCGCCACTTTCGCTGCGAAAGGGGAGAAGGGTAAGTGTTACAGATGTAGTCATCGTTATCAACGTGTGGTTTTGGTGGCAAAATATGGTTGACAGAAAAATCAAATACACAGGTATTTTATTAATTATAAAAATTTCAGAAATTATAGTAAATTTAATTATAATAATTAATTACTTATACATATTTTAATAACTTATTCAAATTACACTGATCAAACGAGTAAACGACTAAAATATATTAAACAAATTCGGCCGTCAAACGTTCACGTCAAATTGAAAAATCCATTATATAACTAACACTGATCTTAATCCACTTGAATATTCATTTTACTTAAAATAAAGACTTCGCAAAATGTCATTTAAGGTACTATTTTGTATCATAAATTAATGACATTAGATTTTTTCTTTTTTAAAGTGGGATATAGTTTGTATGTACCCTAAGGAGAGTACTATTTTTACTAAGAGTAAAAGTACAAGAACAAAATCGCATTTTCACATTTGTTACTTTTTCTGTCAACCATAGCCATTGCCACGGAAAGTGCACGTTAATAACGATTACTACAGATAAGGGCTTGTCCATTAATCACGTCATACGATTTTGGCCTCTTTTAGACCCCTCCGTCCCCCATGGTGATATTTTCACCCCCCTCCAGCCAATATGTGCCAACGTGTAATTTTTTGCAAATTGAAGCAGTCCTTTTTAATAACACTTGAATTTACGTACGGTCGAGGAATTTAATTTCCTACTCATTTCGTACCTTGTCATAGTAGCTGAAATATGACAGTCCTAGCTTTCATATTGATTGTCACTGTGACAAGGTACGAAATGGGTAGGAAATTAAATTCCTCTACTGTACTTGCTAACTACGAGGTAATTTAAAAAAATTAAAGAGTTTTTCATCACACTTGCTGTCTAAGCGCGCCATTGCTTGCATGCGTAGCGGGAGTAATAGAAATGTTTGTAGGTCATAGAATGATATTTTGTCTTAAAATTTATTTTTTTGCCCGCAAGTGTGATGAAAAACATTGTATGCATCACGGTCGGTAAGCGGAATACTAACTCGAGTCATAACACTAACGTTTTTTAGTACAGATGGCCCTCCGAAGTTTTGGACTTGACGTAAAATGACCCACTTCTCGCACTAGAGCCTAAAAAGTTCATCATCTGTACTAAAAAACGTCGTATGAGATACGTGCAAAAATGAAATTCTTAACTCGTGTCGTTTTAAAACACTCCCATAGGTCGTGTTTTAAAACATCATCACTCTTTTCGAATTTCATGTTTTTCGCACTTACGTCGTAATCTACTATATTCTGTTAATTGAAATACAACAGCCCCTAATGAATAACACGTACACAGGAGTCCGCCTCATCCTCGTCACCGTCCAGCGGGTCGGACTCAGATTGGACTCCCGACGCGGGCGAGGCCGAGGGCCCCGAGGGGCCGACGAGGCGAGTGGCGGGGCCTGCTGGGCGAGCGGTGGATACTGCGAGCGAGCTGGGCAGATTGCTCGATGTAAGTTTTCTATAACTCATGTTTCAAATCACCATCAGAATAATGGCATTCGAAAGTATTGTTAACACAATAGTGTATAAGTCAATCTAAGTAAAATTTTACATCTCTTGTTTTTAAAGTCAAAGTCAAATAATTCTTTATTCAAATTGGAATAGCAACAAACTCTTTTGAATCGTCTAGATATTAAAACATGGACATGTCAAGGTCGCTGATTTGTTATTTTTTTGTTTACGGGCACCTTTTTTTTAATAATGTAAGCTATGGATTTTGTTTTTGACAAAGACATAGAGGACAAACATTTAAATAGGGCAAACATATCTAAAAATTATATACTCTTTGTAAAAAAAATAGTTTTTTGGAGACTATTTAAAACACCAGTAATGTACAACACAAACTCAGTAATGGACAACCATTTATGGACAGTACCAGTTATAGACACCCATTTACTGACATGTTATCACCATTAATAGACATCCATTGTTGGACAGTGTAATGTTTGTGAAATTAAAATACAGACAAATATATCTCAAATCAGTTTTATTCGTATAATTATTCACATTTTAGCCTGACCCATTTGCTCGGGTGTATAATTTTTCTTTGGCAGTGTTAGGAACAGAATGAAAACTTGGAGGAAAGGGAGAAAATCGACAGTACCTTGTTAGTCTTGGTAATTGTTACTTGTGTTGTGAGGGATCCCTCGTGGAGCAGGCCTGCTTTCTTCTTATCTTGATTTTCTTATTAGATTTTGTCACGTCAGTCACTTTAGTCTTTGAAGTTAAGCGGAGGAACAATGAACATGCATAAGGCAGGAGAAGTCACCACAATTATTGAATTTTAAAATAATTATGAAGCGAGACACTGTGTCGGCCATTGAAAAATTTGCAAAAGTAAAAGTTTTTAGTGAATGAGTGACTGAATGATATATTTTGATTTGGGGATATCCGGTGAGTGATGGAGTGAATAGAAAACGTCAAATGTTGCTAGAGTAAAAACTAATCATTCCCTAACAGGCAGCATCTAAGATAAAATATAGAACACCAATTATGAACACCTTCAAATATCCAGTCTTGGACACGTTGTCCATTATTGGAAAATAAATACCAATCTCAAAACCATTTACGTAGTTTTATTTAGCACCACAAAAGAAATAACTAAAATCGATAAAACAAAAAAAAGTTTAAAACAATAACTTTGGACACGTGTCCATTATAGGATTTCATGACATATCAAAACCAGTAATGAACAAAGTCAAACAAAAAAAGAAACACCTAGCATTGCCATACTACAATTAGCTCATTTGCCCCTTCATTCCATTGTATTCTTTAAAATAATAACACATATTCATATACCACAACACTAACAACACAAAATGTAAAAATATCTACTTGCCTCCTTAACGATTTTGGTAATAAAACTGGATTTTAAAAGTAATACGCCGAGCAGCTACATTTCACTCGGCCATCATTTTGAAAGGAAACGGCCGATTCATGTGACGTTGCTATTACGACAGCTTAAGGGTCTTTGGGCTATGGCTAAGTGTTGCTTGTCAAAAAATGAAGTAACGTTTGCTTAATATTTTGAGTAACAGAAAAATATGTCCATAACTGGTTCAATGTCCATGACTGGTGCCATCACCCTAGTCCCACGGTAAACTCAATTAAGGCTTGTGATGTGGGTACCAGGAGACGATATATATAATAGATAGATACATATAGATACTTAAATACATAGACAGCCATCAGCCAGGACCAAGGAACAAACATTTGTGATAAATAAATACACAAAGATTATTATTATATTTCAATTTATTTAAATAGATTGTTTTTATCCAATACAATAAAATTGTCTACGTATGAAATCACGTCGATCTACGTCAAAAAAATTGTTTATTAATATTATTAATTTTTAGGTACAACTCACACCCAAAATTGTTATCTCAAAAAAATATATAATGTCTCCTAAGACAGGTTGTATCTTCTATAGCTCCTAATTTCCTTGTATCTTCTATAGTTTCCGATTTCCCCATACTGTCCCACTTAAAAAAAACACTCTGTATACCAACCACCAGAGTTTACATATGTCTGTTATTTTCATTTACGGAAACCGTCAAAGGACGCTTGGGTGCAATATTTTAATTCAGGTTATTGTTGAAACATAAATATTGAAATTTATTTTATGACCAGTCAAAGCCATTCGACACTGTTAGGACGAGCGTACTTCATTAGTACAAAATATACTTGATCAATCTTTAAATTACCTTAATCTATAAAAATATCAAGCATGTTACAACTTTTTTATATGTTTAAATATAGTTAAGGATAACGGAATATTCGCATTTATCTTGAACCTCTATCACTGGAGTACCTCAGGGTGTCATACTAAAACCACATTTGTTTAATGATTATAATTATGTTTTATATTTAAAGAAAATATAAATGAAGTATTTCTTAATTGCATATAAGAAATAATGCTATACTTGCTTCCAAATGAAAGTAAAATAGATATATTCAATGAAATGTTCAATGATGAAAATGTTCCACAGAATTTGGAGGATAACGAAGCGTGCAACCACACCGGGCTCAGCGACAGTGTGAGAGGGTAAGTCAAATCGTAAACTAATATCTCAAATGGCTTCTATAAATTTCAACCTTTGGATTGTTAGATAAGGGTATAAATATAACAAACTTTTTCCTAACTAGTGCGTAAAAGTAAACTTTGCGCACGCTTCGCCTGCGTAAATTTCTCTTTTTAAGGCACTTGTTATGAAAAAACTCGTTCGATACACGTGTAAATATTTATTTTTATTTCGGGTGATTGTCGCCCTAGTTTCACTCGGGCTCCAACTTTCACACTCATTGAAAAATTTTTTTTTTGCACTTGCATCGAAATGTACTTGTTTAATAATATTTCAAACTAAATTTAGGTTGATAAGTTTTTTGTAGGTTTAGGTACCTGTTGGTTACAGACAATTAATACAGGCAAGAAACACGGTGTAGCTTATTTTATTCATATTTTTTAAACTTTAATGCAGTGAAAAATATAAAAGCCCTTTTACTCTCCTTTGAATTAAATATTACGGCAAATAAAGCTCTAAAGGAAACCGGTTTTTTAGAGAAACCTCGAAATAGCCCAATATTTTAAAATGTTTTATATTCTTTATTATAATATTTATTTATTTAACCTTTATTGCACAGTCACAAAAAAATAAAAGTACAAATGGCGGACTTAAAGCCTTAAAGCATTCTCTACCAGTCAACCATTGGGTCTGTTTACAAGAAATTTAACAGAGAAATAAACATTAAAGTCACAAAACAAGTTATATTTTGTTTATCGTATAAAATACATACATATATACATAATAATAAGAACAATGTACCCATGCACAACCACAACACCCACTATGACCCTTGATGTACGCGAAGCAGATGTTCACGTAATTTGCGTTTAAAAGAAAATTTGCTCTGCGCTTGTCGAATTACTAGAGGGAGATCGTTCCAGAGACGAATGGCCTGAAGGGCGAAAGAGTTGGACATAAATCCTGTGCGGTAAAGGGGAATGGTGAGTTTAAGACGCCGAGACATACGAAGTTCGCAACCAGGACGCGGTGTGACAAATGAAAATTTAATTTATTTATAATTTATTTTTATTTTATTTATTTATTTAATATTTTATGTAATATAACAACGTTGTATTCTTAAATTACTCCATTAATAAAGAATTTATATGCCGAAGAACGAAATTAGAACCGTTCTTTTGTATGAAAAAACCGGTATTCGATCCCTGATTGTATGTACGTATTAGCGATGTAACGAATATTTGCATTCGCGAATATTCGCATGTTTCAAAATATTCGCATTCGCAAAAAATTTACGCGAATATTGCGAATATTTTTATCTAATCATTTCATTATCTTAAGGCAGGAATTACTACATTGTAAGTTGACTTTAATACCTAGAAGTCTAGATACAAAAACACGCGGCTCTACAAATGATACATTTTAACTGACTGATGAATAAAATGTAAAATGTATTATTATTTTCAACTTTATTGCACATAAAAAAGAGTACAAAAGGCGGACATAAAGCCTTTGGGCATTTTCTACCAGCATTATCTAATATTCGTGTAAATGTATGTTGTAATAATACCCAATATTCGCATTCGCGAATATGAATCTCAAATATTCGCATTCGCATTCGCGAATATTCCAAAACCGATATTCGTTACATCGCTAGTACGTATTGATGTTCAAGGATCTGACACAAATCCAGCCATGCCACTTCCGATTGACGTATAAATCATTGTACAAAACGGTTACGTCACTGATAACTTAAACTATACAAAGCAAATTAAAAGACAAATTAAAAGTCATTTTTTGAAGTCTAGTGACCATAGTTACATTTTATAGCGGGTATTGTACGGTCGACGACAGGGATTTGCTGAGCTGCTCACCAAATACTGACGGCGACCGTACTCTCACTCGCGTATTTCTATTTATTTACGAGTTGTAATAAGCACCAAGTAAAATTATTTCGAACTCCCCATCGGCACACAAACCTCTTCAAGGTTTTAGCCAACGATGGGTCTTGTAATTTGATCATGTAATGTGTTTGTATTATTCAATAAAAAAAAAAAAAATTGTATTATATTACTTGGATTTTTTTAGGAATGTGTCTATATTCTCCGCAAATTGCGCCAAATGTGCCGCGCGGGTACTATCGGCGCCCCCCGGAAGTAGAACAGAGGCGAGACTGCAGAGACGACTGCTGCGGCGAGCGGTGCGGCTCGCGAGGTTACCGCAGGTATGTGATGTGTCGTCTGTAGTCGTATAGCGGTCGTCTGTAGTCGTATAGCGGTCGTCTGTATACCATTCTTCAGTCGTAAGTAAAAAAGGTAACTATTGGATGTCATATACCAAAGAAAAAACGACCAAAATCACCAAAGTCCGAGGTGGGGATCGAACCCACGTGCTCAGCTTTCGCGGCTGATGCCTGCACCCCTCGGCCACTCGGTCTTAGCAACCACCAGTCAATTTTCTCGGGTATATGCAATCCCTTACAAGGTTAAGCGCCTTTGACCATTCTGTAAGGGCAAGCAATACATGCCTGCACCTCCTATTAGAATACTTTACAGTTTTCTAGAATAGCTAGAGAGAGCTAGTGTAATTGAACGTATTGTGAAAACACAAATCAAGTTTTTTTCTTTGGTATATGACATCCAATATTTATCACTACATAGTATAAAATAAAGTCACTTTTTCTGTCCCTATGTCCCTTTGTACGCTTAAATCTTTAAAACTACGCAACGGATTTTGATGAGATTTTTTTAAATAGGTAGAGTAATTCAAGAGGAAGGTTTTTATGTAGGTATAGTACCCGTGCGCAGCCGGGGCGGGTCACTAGTAATTTATATAGTATTAAGTAGTATGACTACTAGGGAAAAAAATAAAAGCACAAATCAAAATATTTTATTAATGAATAATTTGATTTGTGTTTGCACAATACGTTCTAAAAAAAGGTAAACAAATATGTCTGACTTTCCATAGGATTTGACGTCTTTGACTCATATCGTGAAACACGTTCGCATATAATTAGGTCATTACTTATAAAATTGGCGTTTTGTATGGAGAAATTTGTGAAAACTCTATTTTCCGTACAATTAATTTCGTGTATATTTTTTTGATGTCAAAATTAAAAAAACATATTTTGCCAGTAATATGAGAGACTTCTTAGGCATGTTTTATACATCTATTTCAGAAAACAAGGCACTATCACACATTTATACCTATTTTAAACATATAAACCGGCGGCATATGGCAAGAGTTTTCAAAGCTAATTTTTGAATATTATTTATGAGAAAAAAAAAATTATTAGTGTGAAAAAACTGTTACACAGTACACTATTTCAAACAAAGAATATGTGTATGTTTCTCTTTCCATAATAAAATTGGGGATCAACTAAAGTCCAAAAACGCCAATTTCATAAGTAATGACCCAATAACAATAATAATGTAACTTTTGTGATTGTTTTTAAATGAATTGTACAAATTTTCAATGTAATATTGTGACTTGTTCGAACAGCTGACCACGACACCCGCCACGCCGATCATTGTCATGACCAAAGCTCCGGAAAAACGAGAAAAGAGTAAGTAATATTAGCTATTTATGTATCAAAATATTTCATAACAACGAAAAAATAGTTTTCAAAGTATTTACATCCCATCTCTTTTAATTAATTTACATACAATGTATATGCTCAGAAACTGCTCTTTTTAAGGGTAAACTTATGCACAGAATGTGATTTTTTCGCACATGTGCGTGAACATTACACTATTATATTTCAACATACGTCTCAACTCTGTGTTTACAATGCATTATGTGATGAAAACCAGACTACCTCGACCAGGCCGTGCGGAAAAGTACTACGAAAATTCACTCCTGCACACCTACGGAAAACAATCGCTTTCTATGTATAACTTTACCCTTAAAAAGAGCACTTTCAAAGTCAAAATATTCTTTATTCAATTAGGCCCAGCAACGAGCGCTTTTGAATCGTTAAAATAAATAGCGAATGAGAGAAAAAACAGCTACTTACGTTTCTAACCCTACACCACTGCCTGAGAAGAATCCGGCAAGAAACTCAGCGGGACTTTTTTTTAAATAATAGTTTTGTAACATCTTACAGCTTTCTGAGCATTGTAATAGTACATTACTATAGAGGACGGGAAACGAAGGGTTACAGGCCAAGTCTGAGGCCAGATAGGGATACGCGGCCTGTAACCCTGTTTCTCGCCGAGATTTGTATAGTGCTTTTCTCAAACTTGCCATGAAATAAAAGGAACTTTATGAAAGGAATTCGCCGAACCATACTATTTAATTTGTAAATAAACCAATAGTACAAACAGCAACACTCCTAACGGACCATTAAAGACAGAGCAGAGAGAAAATGAAAGAGATAAATATAGTTATATTATGTCAACTTCAAATTAAATAATACACGGGAATGTTGATCGTTCGCACTGTTCGCAACTTGGTCGAATAATACAAATCGGGTTCCGAAATCTTACGAGACTAGTATCACGACTTCGGCCGAACTCTGCTGACCAATGGGGCGAGCATTGCTACGGTTAACCAATGATCGCTCGCGGTTTCTTCAGAAGGTGACATTACCATGGTTACGTAATAACAAAAACGTTTAACTAATGATTGATTACGAAATTTCCGGAAGCTGACGTTACTATAGTTACGTTATAATGTATAACATCCGCTTTAGTCCTGGAGACGTCAATCTAACTTCAGAGCCGGTAATTTGACTGCTAAGCTGTTATGTAGAAATTTTCGTTCATTTTCCTTTCAACGGCTGTCACTGTCAGATATTTTTTCAAAGTTAGAATTTCAGCCAGAAACTATCAAGTCTCTATTAAACATTTGTATGGCTACTGACAGATTAAAGGATTATAGGTAGACTGTCAAACGTCTATCTACCATATTTCCACAAAGGTTACATAAGTATTCAAATAACGTCAACTAAGAGATGTGATGAATTATAATAAAGATAGCAATAGCATTTGTCTCTGTCAATGAAAAAATATCCTCGTAAGGCCCACCATACTATTTTCTTTAAATCTTATTTTGAACCTTGCCTTGTAAGGAATAGTGGTGAACTTCGTTTGTCTGAGAAAACGACCAAACAAAGTAAATGCTACTTTATTAAGTTTATAAAAGGGTTACATTTCATTGAATTGGAGTGTACATTGTAATGTACATTGGGCCTTACAAGGATATGCATAATGGGTATGTGTATCACGAGTGTATTACTCTCCCTTCTTCAACCGGTCTGCAGTCTGTTATGAATGTCTACTGTGTAACCATATTTTGGTCCAACCAACTTGGCAGTAAGAAAAGGCGGCAAATTCAAATTTTGTATATTTGGCTTACGTAAAGTATTCAACTAACGTCAACTAAGAGATGTGATGAATTATAATAAAGACAGCAATAGCATTTGTCTCTGTCAATGAAAAAAATAATTTAAAATTGCCCGATAACATGGCTATTTGTAAAAATATCTTGATTTGGAAAAATACCTCGCCTAAAAATACCTAGCCTCGTCAGATAAATCATGAAATCCGATTTGAAGAAACCGTGATTAAATTACTAAACTGTTTTAGACAAATCTATGAAGAACTGTCGTTATCCAGTTTCCACAAGGAACAACGACATCTAGCGTCTAATCATGGCGGATAGCTAATTCTTAATTTTCGTAGACGAAGGAATTTTTATTATGTCAACTGGTTTTCAAATACTAAAATTTTGACGCAATAAAGATTCGATGACATATCATCGGGGACCATCGGAAATGTCGCGATCGTGCCTACTAACGAAAAATACCGAACCCATAATATTACACGACCAAATTGCATCCTTTGCCAAGTGGCTCAACATTCCTATGTAACTGACACGTGACTGTAAGTGTGATTCTCTTTCATGCAATATTTCCAATTTCTGAAGTGTATACCTAGCTGTGTTGCTGTTTGTACAGTATCGTAAAACATAAAAAAAAAACATTCGCGCCTAACTTTTTTTTATCTGTTTGAGGTATTCTTTTACCTGGTGGTATAGACATCAGTTCTAAGGTTTTTTTTTCTGTGGCTGAATGTCAAGACCTAGTGTCACAATTTGACGTTTCAAAATAAAAAACAGTCTGTTTGCAGTTCTAGGTGTGAAATAAATACATGAAATCTCTTTACATATCATTTTAGCATATGACACCGGATACCTAGTATTTCCGGGTTTAATTTAAAGTAAGTAACATCAATATTCCGTAGCAAGTGTGATAATAGTTATTTGTTATACAAGGGTGCAAAGTTGTATTTTAACCGAGTGTGGAATTGCAACACGATATAGCGAACGGATTCTAGGGTTGAACCATGAGCTAGCGAATGGATACTATGGTTGAACCACGAGCGAAGCGAGTGGTTCGAAAATAGAATCCTGAGCGAAGCGAGTGGTTCAAGAATAGAATCATGAGCATATAGAGTGTTGCAATACACACGAGCTAAAATAACTTTGCAGCCGTGTGTAACACAAAACTTTTCACCTTCCTTAAATGAGGAAACACAACATAATAAAAACAACTGATCTATGTAAAATACACTTTTATTTTAAAAAATCAAGGGAAGTTCAAACTTTGCACTCTTGTGGATAAAACGCAACTTTGCTATCTGTTTTAAAGAATAAGAGCAAGGAAGGTGAAAAAATTATTTTTATTCCAGAATCATCCAAAAAAAACCCCCCTCCCCCTCCGTCCAACGACGACGTCCCCCCCTCGCCCCCCACACCTCCCCCCATGCCCCCCCCCGCCCCCCCCTCGGCCGCGCACGCCGGTCGACGCGGAAGCCGCGGCGCGCGAGTGGCTTCGACAGAAGAACATCGCCGCTGAGAAGTTCGGCGTCAAGCCGAGGAGGTACAACCGCCCCGTGCCTGTTGTACCTGTTGTGGAACCAGCTAGTATAACACCTGTGGAGAATACTGCCGTTGAAAAGGTATTTGAGTCAGTCACTTTTTGGTATACCAAACAAAAACACGACCAAGATTACCAACATATTTTAAAGACAAACGGGTCTTAAACGCGTAAACTTACGTTTAATTCTGCGACCATATAACATGGACGTCTAACGCCAGCTCAAAAATGCCCCAAAAACAATTGTTCAATTGTGCCAAGATGGGCAGGACATAGCGCATTTCTTAACACCGCGCATATTTCGGCGCAACATCTTTGACAAATGTTTATAGAATATAACCAATCAAAACGTTGATGGACCAATCACAACTATTTTTAAATGGCGGTTTAAGTTTTTATAGGTTGAAATTGAAATTCATCACCGTGATGCATTGAAGAGGGGGTGACATTTGTCAACAAAAATTCAGGACCGTTTTTGAAAGGCAATTTAGTATGGCGTGCGGCTTCCACCTTTTATTTGTTCGTAGGATCAAACACTTTTTTTGTCAAAATATTGGATGTCATATACCAAAAAAAACACGACCAAGATTACCAATATATTTTAAAGACAAACGGATCTTAATCGCGTAAACTTTTTAATTATATCCTGATGTTTCGGGCATGACGTTACACCCGTGGTAGCAGGATATAATTAAACGTAAATTTACGCGATTAAGGACCCGTTTGTCTTTAAAATATGAGTGATAATCGTGAAAGTTTAAATCAACAAGATCACCAACGTCCGAGGTGGGAATCGAACCCACGTGATCAGCTTTCGCGGCAGCCTGCACCGCTCGGCCACTCGGTCGTAGCAACCACTGGTCAATTTTCTCGGGTATATGCAATCCCTTACAAGGCTAGGCGCCTCTGACCATACTCTAAGGGCAAGCACTACATGCATGCACCCCCTATAATTATGACATCCAATATTTATAATTGATATAGTATTAAGTAGTGTAAGTGTAACTACCGGGGAAAAAATAAAAATACAAATCAAAATATTTACTTAATATATAATTTAATTTCTGTTTTCACAATTACTTCACTTTTTTTGTTGTTATTCTATCACATCACCCAGGGAATAACAGTTGAATAATTTGGTAGAAGAAAGTGTCTTGCAAGTCTACTATCATGATTAGTGAAAGAACTTCAAAGTAACTATCAAAATATTCAAAGTTTGGTCAATTTTAATGCTATCAAACTTTTATTGGACGTAGTTCTGCAAAAGGGAACCAATCCACATGAATCTGTCATTTTAAAGATTGACTTTGTTTCTTGTGTTTGATCAAGTGTTAATTAGAATGTAAAAAATCATGTGGGTTGGTTCCCTTTTGCATAATTACGTCCAATTTTAAGTGTGACCCAGGAACGAATCCATGGCAACGAGTGGCCTAAAAAAGTGACCCATTTACACAACAAAAAACACGAACACTGTCGCCCTTTCGTATAAATGCCTCCTAACTTAGGGCTTGTCCATTAATCACGTCATACTGTATAGGGGGGGGGGGGGGGGGGGGGGGGGGGTGTAACAAAAAATCACCAATTATCACCATAGGGGGAGGGGGGGAGACCATCGGGACAAATTACTTGTAGTTTTTTTATTACTCTCTGCTGAACAGCATACTTTTTTAAAACACTTTTAAAACATAACCAAATGTCAAATCCTGAACTGAGTTTTAAAACTTCGCGGATATTTACCTCGTAGTTGGCAAACAAAGTTTTTCCCATCACGTGTGCTTAATAAAGTACGTAAATTGAAGTGTTATTAAAAGGATTACTTAAGAAATTGCACGTCATATTGTCTAGGGGGGGGGGGGTCCTGAAAATATCACCAAGTATCACCCATGGGGGTTGGGGGGGGTCTAAAATAGGCCAAAATCGTATGATGTGATGTGATTAATGGACAAGCCCTTAACAAGCCAATATTGTATTGATGGGCATTTTCACTTCTAGGGACACCCAATTAGCTTAACTCTCACAGAAAAGTTAACTTCGATGTCAGCTTTGCAAACGACAATTAAGCGTAAAATATTTACTTAAATCCACTTTATTCGTGTTTTTTCTATTGCATATACGCGTTTTCTTTCTGGATAAATGTTAAAATATATTTTTGTTAATATTTAATGTTTAATTGTCGT
>JALPQI010022289.1:0-22710 GCA_025490895.1 Thaumatotibia leucotreta
TATAATCACAAAAAGTGTTAACCTACGGTCGTTTTAAATTTTAATTTACGTGTAGGTAGGTACCTACTACATCTGACTTCAAAACGTCTCTCGACGGCGTTATTCCTTTGCGTTACACCGCCACTATTACCATCTCTTTCCTACTTACTCGCGACAATTTGCATGTCCAACTCTTCACGCGGTGAAGGGGCGGAACGGGGGGGGTTTAATTTTTCGCATTTTTCATATTTGACCATGATTTTTGACCAAAAATCACCTAAAATGTCCTCACGTGATTTATGAATATTTTTTTAGTAATAACAAACTGTGAACAATACATATTGTGTTAACTTTCGGGATCACTAGGCAGGTACTTTATGTGAATTAATTAACGTTGACTTTAAGTGAAAATTACTCATTACTGATCAATATTTTTAGAAAAATTATAATAACATTTTTTGTTCGGATTGCAGTTTTGGTACAAGATTAGCAAAAAAAAATAAGTTAATATGGTGCCTTATTATAATAATCAACATGTTTTGTCTGTGATTGGCCATAAGGGCCCTTTTCCCAAATGTATGGGAGTGAAATTGTGATTTTTACGTAACTTTAATCGTCTATAAACGAAAAAGTGTGACCTGTAGAATAATATTAATACTTTTGTGATACTCTTGTGGACTGACTAAAATTAATTTAGAACATACTATACCAAATTTGTTATTGTTCTAGGAAAGATTTAAGTGATAGTAATTACCACATTTAATTAAAATAAATATATTTCGTTGACTATGTGACTTTTATTTCTATCCTAAAATGTATGGTCAAATATGTTCTACAATATACAATGGTTCAAATTACAATATATAAAAGGGAAAACCGAAAAAAATATTTTTTAATTATTCCGTTCATATGAGCGTGTTGCTCTTTTCAAAGGGGTTTTTTCATGATTTGAACGTCACATTAAAAAAACCATAACTGAGTTCCAAGGAAGAACCCCTTAAGATACGAAATCAATCATAACCCATGTAACTTCCAATGGGAACACACTTAAAACTATATTCAAACTTCATTTGACGATTTCTCAAAAGTGCATTTTTAGCATGTGTCCATTTAATGTTTTTTTATTTTTTAAGTATGAGACTTAGACACGTGTTTTTTTTGTATTAGATAGCTTATTTAATGTAGATTTAGGATCTGTGCTTAACTCAATACCTGCCATAAGGGACCTATAGCCATGGACGGTCACATTTTACCTTTCAACCTTTACAAGCACTTGAAGAGCTGCTGGATTCAAGCAACATGCTGCAATCTATCAGCACTAATCATTCCCTTGATTGCACATGTTGGGTAGAACTGAAAACAAAAGAACCAATCAGTTGCAATTTTATCAACACAAATAATACATAAGGAAAATGTGTTTTAAGTAATAGTAATAGAAGTATTTGCAGTATCTACATTATATTCCAACTATTTCACATTTCTAACATATCATTAAATGGTACAGTGGTGACTTTAGGCAAAACATCAATGGTAATCATCCATATATCACAGCTGACCCTCACTGAGCATACTATAACCCACTCACCATTTTCCAGCTTGCTGTCTCTGGCTCAGACTTCACTCCTGCGGCTGAAGCACAGCCACTTGTCATACACACCTGCGCACACCACGCCCATGGCATCCTGCTCTTCATTAAAAAATATAAGGAACCTTCCAGTCAGAAGTGAAACATTCATTCCTATATATTCAATTCCCAAAACAAAACCCAAGGAAAGAACATTTGCAGTATCATTTATCATATTGACCTTCATACTTCCAATATTTCTTATACCCAACATATGAGAACCACTCCCTCTTTTCAAAATTAAAACATCCATCTCAGAATACATACTTATTTATTTCAATATATTTACCTCAGCACTCCACATCACAAAATAACACACTGCTCTTTATCAGCTTACACAGTGAAAATACAGTCAATATCAGTACACAAGGTATGCTATTTCAGGTGTCAATATATCACTTAAAAGTAAACAATTCTACACTGTTTGACTTTAAATTTGGAATAATAAATTCATTAGTTAACACTCTCATCTTAAACTAGTGATGACCATATAAACATATGAGCCAACATGTACCATAGCAGTACTTGCTCACCTCATGTCTGGGGCTTGTTGTTGTTCCAACCACTGCCAGATGCCGAGGGACCCGAACCATTGTTTCCGTTACCTCCCCAGCCGCCCTGGCCATTAGACCAGTTACCTTGGTTCCAATTCCCACTCTTGTTGCCATTCCAACCTTGGTTACCACCCCCTTGATTCCATGATGGAGGAGGACCACTCTGCCCCCATTGACTGCTATTCCAATTTTTTCCTGAATTGCTTTGTGGTGGCCCTCCTTGCCAGTTAGGGCCCCCATTGCCAGGCCCTCCAAGAAATCCACCCCATCCTGCTTGGTTTAGTGCAGCAGCTACTAGGCTTATAGGTAAATTGAAATTAGCTGGCGGGCCTCCATTTGGATTGATACCCAAGTTTTGCATATTTAGTGAGTCTATGTTACTACTGCCACCAGAATTATTAGATCCCCCAGAAGGACCTGATCTGTTTCCATCCCAATTATTAGGCCCATAACCATCATCTTTCCAATTTTGATTAGATTTAGCTTTTATCTTTGGTGCAGCACTTGAAACAGACACTGATGCCCCTTTAATAACATGGTCTTCACCACATAGGCTTTGAGCTACTTCTGGGTCCAAAAAGGTGACAAATCCAAAAGCTCTGAATGGTCTTGGAACAAACACATCTGTTACTTCTCCAAATTTAGAAAAATAATCTCGAAGATCATCAGCAGTCATATCCTCAGTACATCTTCCAACAAATACTTTACATGGCATTTGAGGGACTACTCCTTCTTTAGAGTTAGGTATTCGCACATCTACCCAGCGTCCCTCTATGTTATGCCTTTGAGCTAAAGCTCTCATCTGTGATACATATGTCCCAAATCGTATAAAACCAAAACCTTTAAAGGTGCCATTTTTGTCTCTCTTTAGTTGAACCATAACAACTTCCCCAAATTGTTCAAAGTATTGCCTAATGGACTCTTCTGTGGATTTCCATGGTAATCCGAGACAAATCAAATCAGAACAAGTAAGTTTTTTCTCCAGGCGCTTTGTTTTTGCAGCAGAATTTTAAGGAGATACATCTTCCATCTTACGTTTGTTTTCTTTAGGGAACACGCATATATAAAGGTGCTTACCCCAGCCCGCATCATTAGGGGGGTGGAGTTTACCGTCGCTCAGACGAATTCCACGGACAGATTTACTTTCCGGATGGCGATACTTCAAGCCGCATGCTCCGGGAAATTGCGCTACTAACGTCGATAAAAGTAAAGTCCCATCAAGTTCACAAGGAATTTCTACAGCATTTGCATCGTCTTCGTCTTCACTGACTCTTATGTACTCAAATAGATCCTCATTATAATTACTTCTATTTTTCGAATTCATTTTGCAATTTATAATATTCAATTATGTGACTTATTTACAGCTTTCAAGATAATCGATTTTATAATAATGTAATGGCCGACCAGGCCGACATATAGACTGCCACCATAGACAATCAATCAACTTGACGTTTGTCTATGAATTCATGTGTACTTCCTACTCCTAAATCTAAAATCTAAAGGTAGGAACAGACGAGAACCGTAATTACCATACTGTAAGAAAGAAAAACGATAACTCCTTGCAAAAAATTAAGCCTCTTGTTCGTTAAGTGTTACTCTCCAGCAGGACTATCGCCTGATTAATGTCGCCCAGCTGGGCGTAGTCCTACTAATGCTTGTGATTTTATGAAACTGATGTATGAGACGTACCACTGACAGTGGCGTAACAATAGGGTGGCAGGGCTGGCAAAATGCCACGGGCCCCCGACCCAAGAGGCAGTGAATTTCAATTTAGGATTAAACTGAGTACAATGTGACGATTTTCACTGATAGGGCCCCATCAAAATAATTTGCCACAGGCCCCAGGCCCCTCTAACGCACGCACTTATTGGCTAGAAAGAGAGGCAAACAGCGAAATTGTAAATTGTAACTTTATAAAACGTGACTCAGACAAGACTCAGATGGTTACGCCACTGACCAGAGAATAAACAATTTTTTTTAAAGTGTATAATTTACTTACTTTGAAGTCCCCAACAAGTACTGGGCCAGCGTTGGGTTGGGACCACGCAAAATAGGCACGTTTGATGTTGAATTGCAGAAAAAATGGCCAGAATCAAACAACAACAAAAACATTTACTTACTATTCACTTAGAGTATTATATTCTTTGAATAATTTTCAGCACGAATATTTAATGAAAATCATAGATAAAAGAATGAAAAAAAATCTCCAAAAATACAAAATTGTTTATTGATAACAATTGTTACATGTCATAGAATACATATCATCTCAATTCCCATATGACTCAAGATCGATTTGTTGCGGTTTTTATTAAGGCTAGCCTAACACCTGTAAGTTCTTACGTAAGTTGTAGGGACGGAGCTATATTAAGGAACGAGAGGTGAATATCACTATCTCATTCCTTAGTATAGCTCTGTCCTTTCCACTTACTTAAGAACTCACGGGTGTAATCCAATCCCGGCCTAAGACGTATCTGCGGAGCTACCGCGAACTTCGAAATCCGCAAATTTCGAGGATTTGTCTCTCTCACTTTAACCTCCGTACCTAAGCCTCCGTTGGAGTGACAGCGACAAATCCTCGAAATGTACAAATTCCGAAGTTCGCGGTGGCATGCTTGATTTGACTAACGTAGATAATAATAACGTAGTATGAAAACGTTATAGAAAAATTGGGTGAAAGTTGCCTCGTATTTAAATTCGTTGTTCCATTATCAAAATTTGTTCGGTTGTCTAGAGCGCATCGAAAGTTATTTCAAATTGTTTCGGATGCAAAGAGTACATTACGGTATTTTGTGCCGTAGCAAAGAGGGGGGGGGGGGATGGTCCACCCGTGGTCCACCCCTAGTGTCACTATTTTAGGGTGTCATCCACGCGGTCTCTCAAAAATATTTTTTTTCGGAATCCCCGAAAAATAAAAAATAAATTTTCGTGGATTCCCCCACTATTTCAGCTCTATGTATAATTCGGGGATTCCCGCAAAAGAGCCTGACGCTTTCGTTGGGGATTGGATTCCTTCAATATTATAAATTTTATAAATAATATTAATAAATGATCCATGTCCTCTACGTAGGTCATGCTGAAAGTTTCTGGATTCTAGGAAACTGTAAACGGCATAATTATGTCGTTTTTGTTTTTTGTCGCGTTTCTTTTGACTCTTTTTGATAATGTGTACAATTTTTTAATAAAATTGAACCGACATTTAAAGCTCGCAGCCTATTTTCCTTAGGTATATATATAAGTTTATATGTAAATTTTTCAGTTTTCGTAATTTTGTATGGAATGTTTGGGTAGTCCATTGAGTATACAGTGTTGTTACACGAGCCTCTGAAAACCTTGAACGGGGGACGGGGTGATTTGGTAGGTTATACTGAACAACTTTTACTATGGAGTTAACCCAGAAATGTATTAAAAAATCTTGCTCTTTCATATAAAATGTCACTATCGATCGGTAAAATTGTATGAAAAAGACAAAAAAATTTTCAGTATAACCTACCAAATCACCCTGTTCAAGGTTTTCAGAGGCTCGTGTAACACTACACGCTGTATAGATTTTTGAAAGAAAAATGATTATATTGTTTTTTTTTTCTAGTGAGTCGTATGGATACCTAAGGATGTCCGAATTTCCTGACATAAAACTTTTCATGAATTCTCTATGACTTACCATTAGTGCGACTTGAAATTAGGGGATGCCCTAGGGATGCCTGAATGAGCAATTTAAGACACAAGATAAGATATTTAAGGAAATTGGATTATTAATATACATAATTCTTCGAATATTCTTGTATGCATAAAAGCGCAATAATGCTTATTTATTATCCCCGATCTCGTCTCCATAACCTGCATATAGGCAGGCTATGCAGATACTACTGCTATAGCATAATCCTGAGGTTACTAAAAATACGTTTTCCTAACTAGTGTGCAAAAAAGAACCTTGCACACGCTTCGAGCTTTTTGACGCACTTGTTATGAAAAAAATCGTCCCTTACACGTGCAAAAACTTTTTTTTAACTCGGGTGATTGTCGCCCTCGTTTCACTCGGGCTCCAACTTTCGCCCTCGCCGAAAAAAAGTTTTCCCGCACTGGTTAGGAAATGTACTATTCTATGTTGTACCACTTATGCCCATTTATTTAAAACTCCACTTTTACCGGTTAAAATAACAGACATCAAACATTTTCGGCAAATTTTATTTTAATGTATCCTACAAAAGAGAAACGACGGCTAGGATATGTCTTTGGTTTATTTGACAGCATCTATAAAACGCAACTGTTTTAGAAATGTGGACAAAGGAAAAAATAATAAAAATAAACTAAACTAATATGTTCATATTTTAAAGACAAACGGGTCTTAATCGCGTAAACTTACGTTTAATTATATCCTGACGTTTCGGGCATGACGTTGGTCGCAGGCAGACCATCAGGCAGTGTCTGCCTGCGACCACGGGTGTAACGTCATGCCCGAAACGTCAGGATATAATTAAACGTAAGTTTACGCGATTAAGACCCGTTTGTCTTTAAAATAAGAGTGATAATCGTGAAAGTTTAAATCAATATACTAATATGTTCATTGTAAAAACAAAAAAAAACTATTTCGGATACAACTGAAACTGCATATTTTATTTTATTTTATTCTCATTACAAAGGCTATCACGATGATTTGTATTTATTTTTATTAAAAATGTGGTATTACTACGTATGTTTGATTGTATGAGCTGTCGCCATTGTCCTACTGGCCCAGCCCAGCTACATTTAAATAATGAACGGACATACGTGCTAGGATGCCTGTGCACATGACAGCAAAAGGTGGCATTATACCATACCCCAAATAAAATTGCCCCAAACAAAAAAAAATGTAGTGAATTTCTTGTGAAATGTGATGTCTATATATTTCATGGTGCTTGTGTGAGCGTCTTCTATGCCACTGGACGGCGTAACAGGTCATAGTTACTTAGTTTAGAGATTTTTTCACCATCTGTCAGTAAGACCGCGCGACATGTTTGGCCATTTGTATACTAACGGATCAGTGTCATACTTCGAAGACCCATGTCTTAGTTTATGAGGCGTCACTTTTCGGAGCTAGTTCGCCTTCTCGTTTTTTTCCCTTAGCTGGTTAAGACGTCGATTTCTATAATCATCCATAAGAAAAAATCGGAAGCAATACAATTTGTGAATTCTACTACAATCAGTTCTACAATAACAAGAATCTAAGCCCATTTCTGCTTCACCGTTGTAAAGTAAGGCCATATTGAAAGTACTGTAAAAACGCTACAGAAATAACATTTTGGGTGAAAATCCGAAAATCACCCGACACACAATTTTCAAATTGCTTCATCCTAAAATACAGATGTTTTAACCAAATAAATTATACCTAAAAAAATACTAAAGAAAATAATTGTTCCTATACACTGAGTAATCTCATTCCAGAAACTTTCAGCATGCCCCACGTACCATACAAAATGTATTGCTTTTTACTTTCCTTGGGGTGACACCACCAACTTCCGTACCGGGTGCCACTCAAGGTAGCTACGCCACTGCTTCGGGTTCTAGTGTATATTCCACACTAACATTCTCGGTCTATTGGGGTAAGAAACATGCATGAATTAAATGTGAAACTCGGTATAATAGGATCGATCATATAATTATTAATATTTATTACATGAGATCTAATTCAAATATTTTTAGTTTTTTAAGTGAATATTTTAATCAGTTTTTTTTAAATATCTAGAGGCTTATTTTCATTTAAGTTTAAATCAGCGTTTGAAAACTTAAACTTTGATACGGATCATTGTTTTGAAACAATGACAAAGACTGACTTTATAATAATTCGTTTAATTTATTTGGTACCCTAGATTATGCGGCTTCATAGTTTTTAAAACATATCACATTAAACATAGAAATTTAACTGGTTATCCACATACGCAAAGCTAGGCCCAGTCAACAATTCGTAATAAACAGCTGGCACCCACGACAAGAAAGAACCGGCCTAAACCTTGGTCTCCCGAGGAAAATTTTATCGAATTACAAATACAAAGAGAATCAGAGACCAAGACTGAACACTCGGGCTGTAGCCACTAGCCGGCCCTCATCGCTTGGCCGTTTATTATTCTGCCATTCGATCAGCTACCTATATGCACTTTAATATGTGCGTATTTTTGCCAGTTTATGCGACTATATAATAACACTTAACTAAGATTCACAGCTCTAAACAGTTACATAACTCTTAAAAATAGTAACCAATATAAAAATATATATTTATCGCTGCTTCAGCAGTAATTCAATTAACGCAGTATGCTATTTTGACTTATACATACACCTATGTACATGTCCCTATGGTCGCGTGTGACTAAGCGAAACAAACAAAAATTACAAATATTTAAAAAATTGCATTAAAATATTGTTCATGAGATCATAGTTCGCACTGTGAGTTTTGGCGCGAATAATGGATAAAACAAAATGTAACTTTTCCTATCCTCTTCCTGCCCAATGTGATTTATAAAGGACATATTCGATTGTTTAGAACAAAAGAAAAGCAATTATGTTTTCAAACTCATTGGGTTTAAATTTCAATAGCTCAAACTTAGTATATGGGCAGGACGAGGATAAACAAAGGTACATAGTCTATAATTATATCAAAGGTATTTCACGCCCTAGAGTGACGTTTTATTGTCAACCGCCAATAGGGAACCTTATGCTTGCAAACAGTACTAGAAATGATCCTGATCTTAACCTTTTAACCACCAGATACAGTGTATTGTATATAGTCTTCATATAATCGTGACACTCACATAATTTGACGCAAACCCTTATTTCCCAGCCACTGCAGTATTATGTACCACCGCGGCGTCGGTGGGACTGTAAATTGGTTTGCATCTTGGCGTTCAAAAGGTTAAGGACAGTCATGAATGGCATGACATCAGGGTCGATTGCAAAAATAAATGGACATAGTTTAAGGCCATTAATGAAATCCAAATTTAACATCATAATTTATGTAACGAAGTAAAGCGATAATTATAAAATAAAAGTTAAATTCTGTGTCAATAACTTTTAGCAGTGAAAAAAAGAGGGATGAGCGATCAATAATACGCGCATGACACCACATTTTTTTTTATTTGCCGGCTTTTTCTACTGCCAAACGTTGTTGGACACGGTATATATATATATTATATAGTATACCATATAGTTTGTATTGCTAACTTTCGTAACGCAATGTACGCAATCGTGATGTTTGTTTTGATTAAGGCCTAGACTACATATAAAATTGCAATCGACCCATTATCATATTATTGCCATCTCTCTACTTTATTTATTACCAAGTGACACTATGTGTGTAGGTATGTGTCACTCGCGCCGAATGTGTTAAGGGTAATTCTTATTAACATTATTTTATTCTACATAATATTTCAGCATAATAGGTCTGCCCTATTACACTTTCGACAGTTAAAATTTGCAAGCCAGACTTCATCAAATAATCGATATTTTAATTACAAGATAAAATAGCACACTGCACTTCGTACGCTCTATTTACACTGTGATCTGATGGTACCCGACAGATTTTAACCATAAATGTATTGGCTAGTCTGTATTACAAAACTGTAAGGTTTACATGGAAATTGGGACATTTAACTCGTTATGATTCTTAAAGGTCGCTGTACACATAGGCCCAATGTAGGCCAATCTGTGGGATTTGCACGTGATCTCGCTCCATCATATAATTGTATACCTTCGATTGGCCAACGTGTACTGCGGCCTTTAAATTGGATATAATGACATCTATTTATTTTTTATAACCTTAAACCTGAAAGAGGTTATACTTTATCGCGATACTATTACGCTACGTATAGAGAAGACTGTAACAACCAATTAAATAAATGTGTGTTGCGATATTGTACATACTAACAATAATAACTTTTCATCGGTAAGTCACTATTACAATAATTTTAAATCATCATCATCATATCAGCCGAAAGACGTCCACTGCTGAACATAGCCCCCCCAAAGATAGCCACAAGGACCGGTCCGGCGCCACCGGCATCCAGCGGACTCCTGCGACCATCACCGGGTCATGTCATCAGGCAACCTTGTGGGAGCCTACCCACGGTGCGCCTTCCGGTACGTGGCCGCCACTAGTGAACTTTTACGCCCCAACGGCCATCGGTTCTACGTGTAATGTGCCGATTCGGAGCGATTCTTATACGAAAAAATGTTTAGTGTCAATTCGAGGAAATTGTTTAGTGTCTGCCCTTTTGATGTGACATGTGTATTGCGTAGATAGACTGGATAGTAGATAGATATAAACGGCGAGTACCTCACTCACCTTCGATTCGCTGACGATATAGTAGTCTTGGCTGAGACCTTGGAGGACTTAAGTACTATGCTCGTTGACCTCAGTAAAGCCTCCGAGCGAGTCGGTCTTAGGATGAACATGGATAAGACGAAAATCATGTCAAATTCCCATGTAGCACCAACTCCCGTAATAATCGGAGACTTTACACTCGAAGTTGTAGACGAATATATATACCTAGGGCAAACTATTCAGTTAGGTAGGTCCAACTTCGAGAAAGAGGTCAATCGTCGATCCGACTCGGTTGGGCAGCGTTCAGGAAGCTACGACACATATTTTCGTCCAATATTCCGCAGTGTTTGAAGACGAAAGTCTTTAATCAGTGTGTGTTGCCAGTGATGACATACGGTACTGAAACGTGGTCGCTTACAATGGGTCTCATAAGAAGGCTCAAAGTCACCCAAAGGGCAATGGAGAGGGCTATGCTAGGAGTCTCTCTGCGTGATCGGATTAAAAATGAGACCATCCGCAGCAGAACCAAAGTAACCGAAATAGCTCTCCGAATCGCTAAACTGAACTGGCAGTGGGCGGGGCACATTGCGTGTAGAACCGATGGCCGTTGGGGCGGGAAGGTTCTTGAGTGGCGGCCACGTACCGGAAGGCGTAGCGTGGGTAGGCCCCCCACAAGGTGGACCGATGACCTGGTGAAGGTCGCAGGAGTCCGCTGGATGCGGATGGCGCAGGACCGGTCATTGTGGCAATCTTTGGGGGAGGCCTATGTTCAGCAGTGGACGTCTTTCGGCTGATATGATGATGATGATGATGAGACTGGATAGTAGGCGATGTGTGGAATGTATTCAATACGTGAATAAATCGTTAAATGTTCACGTCTCGCCACTTTCGTTGTTCGCGACACTTTCATTGTTCGCGACACTTTCATTGTTCGCTATAGCTTCTCTATACATAGTAATAGATCTCGATGTTACACATTACATTTTTTTTTATTCTACTGACGATTGATATACATGAGGTAAATATTCTGGACATCTTACTGTTTCTCACGCCGGCGGCTCTAGCACATCTTGTGTTTAACAGCGACGTGCGGCTACCAGTCTCTTTTATTGTATTGATTAGGCCGCGAGAAGGTAGCGAGTTACTGTCAAACACAAGATATCCTACAGCCGAAGGTGGCGCATTAGTAACCTAAGTAGGGAAGGTACAATTTTATAAGGGAGATTAATTTCTATTTTTATATAAAGTATGTTTGAAGGATTCCAAAACGTTTGCATTTCCAAATTGCTGTACAATGTTCAAAATCGAATTCAAATTATGAATTGATTTGATTTCAGTACTTATTGTACGGCTCCTTATCAAACACAGACGAATGGTAAAAATAAAATTAAATACCTACCTATTTAATTTTTGTTGTTCTTTTTTTTCGCAATATATTTTAAAGGTCTATGAAGGTTTTATCATTTTCCTACGCTTTAACGCATTGCCCAAAAACAACCGGGTCATTGTCAGATTTAGGTTATCGTCTTTTCGGTGGACATACCTAAAGTTAAGGAATTCCTGTACTAATTTTGGGATAAAACAATTAACGGTACAACTAGGTTCCCCGCTCTATAGCCCTATGCAATCAAATCGTAACATAGATTTATAAAAGCTGTTAACTTTTATCCACCGAGTGGACAACTTTTGTTTTTCGGACTGACAATGACCCAACCACAGCATAATATAAATAAACTTAGTATATTGTTTAGACAGTTTCGTAGTCACTTTAAT
Source organism: Thaumatotibia leucotreta (assembly GCA_025490895.1). Classification (NCBI taxonomy): domain Eukaryota; kingdom Metazoa; phylum Arthropoda; class Insecta; order Lepidoptera; family Tortricidae; genus Thaumatotibia; species Thaumatotibia leucotreta. The sequence goes on from JALPQI010022289.1 coordinate 12,218, forward strand.
TTTCTAAGGAGGTTTTAAACTTTTTCTAGTCAAGTAGCGAATCAAAAAGTTGAAACCCACTTAGGTACAAAAAATAATGTGGAATACAGAAATAATATTCAATACAATCAGTATCCTTTTCGATAACCTTGAAACATAATATGCTATATAAAACGGATATGTTTCCAAAATTGTACCTTCCCTATTCTGGACGGTGCCGGACGAGCCTAAAAATTAACAATTTTGATCTTTGTACACCCTTTCCGAAACATAGGCGCTTGTAATGTATACTTTGTCCAATAGTATAAGAGCCAAAAACCATAAAGATAAGCTAATTATTGTAAAAAGAGCGTAAGCGATTTCCTACATATATACAAAAAGTTCGTACTAAGTTTCAATATCTATTGACATAGCTACAATTGAAAGTGCAATAACAAACATGAAAAAACCCTACTGTACCTTATTCATTTTATAGATTTGTCACCAAAGTTACGAAACCATATCAAATTGCAGCTCAGCTTGCTTTCTGCGCAGCAACCTTCCAATTCCATCATCAGTCCAGGTCCATGTTACTACACTAATGTATTGTTATCGAAGTTACGCAAGTATACTAAATTTAAGCTCAATCGCACACACGAATTCGACTAATTAAGTTTTGTGTAACGAATGAATTTCGTAGAGGGGATAGAATGAGCATTCGCGCGTTTGGTGTAAACCCACCTTTATTGGATTGCAAATCATGCATCAAAGAATTGAACCTGGGAAACGGAACGTAAATATTATATCGTTAAATTATTTATGTTGTATTATTTTTCTCCGTGGCTACAATTTTGACAACCCTATTTAAGAAACACAAAAGGGATTTTAAGCGTTAAGGTGCATTCCGACCAAACGAACATTCGCTATTCTAACCCCCCACTCTACGAAATTCGATCGTTCCACAAAACGTAATTGGTTGATTTCGTCGAGCGCGGGATAGAATGCTCTTTTGGTCTGAATGCCTTTAACATTAGTGTTTCTAGGTGAAAATCGCTCGTTTGTATTTCGACTTATCACCTTATGAAATAAAAATGCCATTGTAAACAGTTTTATGGCCTTTAGCTCTTGAACTGGTGTACAACGTATACATATACCTATTTTAGATTGAATATCCCAACAATTTCAATAAGCCACTACTAAATGTCCAGTAGTGGCTTATTGAACGAGCCAGTACGAGTGTTTCAATCGTTGTGACTTCGGTGGCAGCCTTATCGTAGTTGACAACAAGATATTCAAAAATTATCACGCAAATTGACTAATTATTTATGTTGCCACCGAAGTCACGGCGGTTGAAACACTCAAAGAAATGTCCTACTAACGTTTGTCAAAAGCCGGGCCTACACTGCACGAGCCGCAACGCGAGGAATTTTCGCGCAAAGCAAACAGCCACAGTTACCTTCAGTTCTCAGTCGAATCGCTAGGTGTCGGCGTTTCTGAAGGCCTAGCGCAAACCACGATCCACGTTTTGCCTATTTCTCACAGTTATGCAAAGAAAATTTTAAGATGTAGCCTTTTTTACTGCCTAAAATTGTTAGACAGAATTTAATTTCATATCATAACACAATAATTATGACTTTAAATTTTGTTCTCATCAAGGCCTTTAACTGTGTATATTTTTTTTGTAATCGACCCATATCTAAGTAGTAACTACATGGGGCTTCAGGGTTTGTCCAATGAGGGTTTTCTCGAAAACGTATGCCACTAGTTGGCGCCACTTAACCGTAAGGTCCCGCTAAGAAACACAATTATCTAGCCCCAAAGAAAAACGAACTAGAAGGTATTTTTATTTTTTTATATCATTTTATGAACTCATACAAAACATTTACACACGAAACTATACGCGCTCTGAGAATTTAGGCAAGTTTCTGGACCTGACGCCTCAGTGCTGCCGCCCTGATGAGTGTCATTTCAGGACACCCTGTATTTTGTATCCAAGCATCAAACAAAATGAAAAAAAAAAAATAACGACTATTATACGTAATATGATTTTGAATGTGCCGAAAATTTAAACGGCTACTTACCATATACCTATAGAAATATTTTTATTAGGCACAGGTTCAAATAAGAGTTAAATAGGCGACGTAATTTTTTCCGTTGCTTTTAATTATGGTTAATTAATGTAGTTATAATAATGTATTCTCTTTCATTCGTCCTAAATTCCTCTCGAATTGATTTACTAAAGTCCCCGTTAGATCTGAAGTGTAAATTGCGGCCCGCGCAGTGTGGACCCGAATAAATGCGTACAGAAGATAATTATGCATGGTGATAATAAGTATGATGTCAGCATACCCAAGCTATAAGAAAAAAACTATTTAGTACAGATGGTGCCTTTTTTACGCGCTAATGCGAGAAGTGGCTCATTTTACGTCAGGTCCAAAACTTCGAAGGGTCATCTGTACTAAAAAACGTCGTACGAGACACGTGCAAAAAAGAAATTCGTAACTCGTGTCGAATTTCATGTTTTTCGCACTTGTGTCGTAATATACTAATATGAATCACACAACAAAAGCATAAATGACTTAAACCTTATAAGTTTTGATTAATATCATCTATTCGAGTAACTTAATTATCCCATGATTGACAGCAGGCATTTTGTCACTAGGTTAAAATCTGACGTTTTTCTGGAATCTGTGTACACGCACGAAAGAAAAATAAAAAACAAATTGCGTATTACGGAAAAAGTTAGTAAGAGAGTGATGCAGATTAAACCTTGAGCTTCTTGGCAGGGCGCAGCCCGTACTGCAGCGGCAGCGTGCGTTTGTCCGGCGCGCGCCTCAGGATCCGCCGGTTCAGTTCAGCGTCCATTTTGCGCGCCAGCTCTAAATCTTTCTTTTCTTGCTCCATCTGCTTCACAATCCTCAGTTGTTCTTCAAATATTTTCTTAACATCGCAGTGCTGCAACGGACTAGACAAATTCTTTACAGCTAAATTGACTTTATTGTTATTTACAGAGTCTGAATTGAATGGTGGGCTATTCAGTCCTTTTTTAGCACTTCTTTTTTTAGATTCACTTCGTAAATAGGGTTTTCTTTCAGAAACCACTTGTCTTGCTTTCGCTTTAGCCTTTTTAGGTGTTGTTTCATTTTCAGCTTTAGAAATACTCCCCATGGACCTTGTCCGGCGCAGAGTTGTTTCATTATTTCGTTTATTGATACTGTCTACTTGAATACTGTTTTTGGTTTTTGACACTGTATTTCTCCTATTTACTACTTCGGTGGGAGTATTTGCAACCTTGATTTCCTTTTCTTTAGTTCCCGACTCATCTGTTAAACCCTGAAGATGGAAAACATTACCATTAGAATATTATTTATTTGTATACAGGTATGGCTATATTTTTTATATACACGGTGCTCGCGAGCATTGCGAAAGATTTTAACTGTGCATTCTAGGCATCAAAATAAACATAAAATATTATGAGACCAAAAGTTAATTCCACAAAAAAAAAATTTTTTTTTTCTTTTTTTTAGTCTTTTCGAATACTTCTTAACATTTACAGTACTTTTTATCATAACAACAATTTGATTAAATTATTTATTTCAATTGTTTTTTTAGATACAGGTTATTTCGTCAAGTCTATTCGTATTTTTTGATTGTCAGGCAAAAGGTGTGGTAATATTAGAACACATTGTGGTGGCATTGTAATCATAAAGAAGTTAAATGACGAGTTACGTCGAAAAACTTATTTCGAAAAAAGGTTGATTATCTCTGAAACCAAGCCGAATCCAGGAAATTTTATATAACATTAAAGACTCTAAATGTAGTCAGGAATCCAGCATTAAAATCTTTCGTAATGCTCACGAGCACCGTGTATACATGCGATCCATACTACTCAAAAGAGAATAACGCGAAAATAATATTTCAGTTTATTGAGCATATATTATAAGATTTATAAGTTAATAAGTGAATTTTAATTTTTCATTCGTTAATTGTTACACAGTAAAAAAACCTAGTGGCCCTTATTTTCTTTTCTTTTGAGGTGTATATTACATACACTTTGATGTCTAACGCGAGTTAAAAAATGCCTCCAAAACGATGTACAGTCGACAAAAAAGTCTCCTTTACAGCTCACAAGTGCAAACATCTTACCACGGATGCGCGATACACATAGAAACTCGGTTACAACGAGCGTGTTTGCACGTGCACGTTTGCACGTGTTTGCAGCGTGTTTGCACTTGTGAGCTGTAAAGGAGACTTTTTTGTCGACTGTACAATCACGCCGCAGTTGGTACTTGTCAACAACATTTCTGGACCGTTTTGGAAAGGCAATTTTGTATTACGTGCGACTTCCATGTTGTATTCGGTTCAAATGTATGTACACAGGATATATATTTTTTAAATCTAGCATATATTAAGCTATTGGGTTACCAATACAAAATAGTGTAATATATTGCAATGGAGTAAGTAAGGTCTATGAAAAATAGTGTGCTACTTAACTATTTCATTTGTACAACTAGAGTGCCCATATCTTATGAATGATAATTTGAAAGGAAAGAAAAGAGTACAAACCTTACTAAGTGCTATCACAAATGCTGAAGGCAGATTATTCTCCAGAGAGCGGTTGCGGAGGAGACATAGGCCTTCAACATATTGCATTTGAGTGGGCGGTTCCTTGAGCACGATGCTCGTCGCTGGTTTTTCCAGGCGAACGACGGGTACGCGCAGAGGAAACCCTCTCTTCGCGTTATAACTGCAGTAAATAACAGATTAGTATACCAAGGTTTAAAAATGGCCACTATAGTATAAGGCCCAATATAGTAGGACGATCAACAAAGTAAGTTTCCATTGTTATAAAAAAAGTCAAGTAACTATATAAACGGAAACTCCCTAGACCGGGAATAGTAGATTGTGTCACAAGGGATCAAATTATATATTTTCGGCGAGGGCGTTTACTGAAGCCCGAATGAAGCGACGGACTCCATAATATTAATCTAAAGTGGAAACCATTAAAAGATTTAATGAAATCAGTAAACGACAAGTCAAGATTGTGAACATTATTTTAATTTAAAAAAAAAGTGTACGTATAAAAGCAATACATGTATTTACGAACCTCGTGGCAGTAGTTCCTTGCACTGGCTTAAAGTAACAGAGCTCCTGTCTCATAGAGTCAACACTCCCACTGGCGACGCTGCGTTTGTCCACGGTGTTTATCTTGTGTTGCAGTATCCCGGTGTATGGCAAGGACACGGGTAAAGACTGTGTTGCGTTAACTGTTTTATCCATATCCTTTTCATCGGCAGAAAATGAGTCGTTTGTTTGAGGTAGGTCGGTTTTCTGGAAAGTTAATTAAGTACTTATTTAAAAATAAAATAAACATTTTGGCAACGCTTGGGAATTCGTTCTTATTGAATATATCATCAACCATCATTATTTCAGCCGTAAGACGTCTACTGCTGAATATACAGAGTGACATCTGGGGCGAGGAGCAAGAGTGAAGTGGGTATTAGGGATAGTCACGTTGACCAACTTTCACTATGGGGACAACCAGAAAAACGCGATAAAAATCACCTAAATATGAGTTAACTGGGCCTTAATTCATAGTTAAGTATCAATTAAGTCATAATTAGGAGATGTTTTGCGATTTCTTGGTTGTCTCCATACTGAAAGTTGCGCAGCGTGGCCTTCCTTAGTACCCAGTTCACACTTGCTCCAAGACCCTGATGTCACCCTGTATACGAGGGGCATTCAATAAATTCTTGGTATTGATATATTACAACCTCTTTCAGAATTTATTTTGTTACTGGCTGCTAAGGTTCATTAATTGACATTTATAAAAGTAAAATAAAAACAGAGATGCTGTTTTTTTTCTGCGATTGCTGATGAAACCTTTTTTTCTTAAAAATTAACCAAAGGTGTTCTGCTTCTGCATGAAAACGCCCTAGTACATACTGCTCATATTACCAAGCACAGCTTAGTGGCCCAGGCTGTACTCTTACAGACAGACGACGGAAATCGGAGCACGAAGATTTATTGAAAGGTCCCGTTTTAAACTTTTTATATAGAACAGAAAAAAAGAGTTTTATTTCTCCCACACATACCTTTGATTTACTGTTGTCACCATTTTCTTTATTCCAGACTCCAGAAATATTTCTAATTTTTTTGTCTAGTATATTTTTGAGAAATTTGCTATAACTAGGCACAATTTCGGGGGAGCCTCGTGTTTCGGCTTTAACTGGAGCTGAATCTGAACTGTTGCTGCTATTTGTGCTGTCGTCAATCAAGAGTGGATTACTGAAAATGTAACAACATAATAAGTGCCCAGTTGTAGTTTAATAATTAATCTGATTCTATTATATTAAATAATCTATATTTAATAAATTTACTAGAGTTATACCAATATTATTTTAGCACTCAGCATTAAACCACTTTATAAGGATCGATTGCAAAAAAAATGTACAATATTTTGTCATATTTTTTGTGTTAAAATTAAATTTTGTGTAACAACTTATGGCACTGAAAAAGTGCAACAAATTAAAATGTTCTATGAGCGATCAACAATACGAACTTTCTTTTAAATTTGCCCCCTTTTACTACTGTCGAAGGATGTTGGTAAGAGTATAGTATACCACATAGTTTGTATGACTAACTATCGTAACACAATTGACGCCATCGTGATTTTTGTTTGGCCTTAACTTAACTATGTACAATTTTTCTGCAATCAACCCATCAATTTGGCTTGTTTATTTAGGGGTTTTTGAGGACAACACTACAGCTTGTAAGAACCGTAAAGCAGCTTGGCCAGAATAAATGCGCTTCCTTGCTAGAAATCAGTTACAATAAGAGCATACTTTAATTGGAGCATGAACATGGAAGGTCAACCAAGTTATTCGCCGTAAACATACAAATTCTATGTCTTAGTTTAGTTGATAAAATCAGTTCATTGGGATTAACATAGGAAATAATTTATAAATAAAAAAGCATCTAGAGCTATTGTGACTTCTATGTAAATGATGGAACATGGAAATACTCACACTTTGTAACTTGTGGAAGTCTTAGTTAAAAATGCTTCTATTTTTGCTGTTTTTAATCTGGGTTTAGCAGGAGCTAATGTATGACGGTGTCTATTCGCAGGTGGCATTCTTTTATTATGTTCCTTATTATTTTCCTCTTGCACTTGCTTGGCCAGTAATTCATCTTGCTTTAGAATACCTAAATACTTCTTATTTGTTTCATCCTCTTCCTCTTGGATTTTTCTATAAAAACACAAGTCATAAGCAGACATAGAAGTTGCGGTGGCAATAACATCAATTAGCTAGGGACTTCCTTCCGGTATTAAATTCATTGATAAGTGAATACTCATTTCGAAATGACATTTCATATCATAGTAGCTGATATTTTCATGGGATGAATAGAAAATAACTAAAATATGCTGATTATTACCCAGCAATATTATCTATGTATTTTTTAGGACTTCTAAATTCTTCTTCTTCTAAATTTTAATAAAAATCTACTTTAGCAACTATGTTTTCATTATTGGTTAATTTCAATCCAAATTAAGCATAATTCACGACTGCTTTACAACTAAGCCTAATTTAGATTAATTTATTTAGAATTCATAACGATACTTCTGACATACATATACCAGGTGTCACTCTGTACATTAATGATTGACTGTTTTGGTAAAAAGAAGATTTTATCTTATATTGAATAGAGAGTAATACTGTATTCATAGAATTTTATATGACAAGTAGGTATTTTTAGATGCATGTTATTTTTCTGAATTTTTAATCAAACATTCAGTAATAGGAATGGGGTAACCCATTCCTTTTTTTTGAAATACTATGTTTCTTCAGAAGGATTATTGTTCTAGATACATGCTATGATAAAAGTATTAGGTTCTTACGTAGTCTAGCCATAAGTTCGGTAAGTGTAAGTAGCCTTGTTTGTAGCCGTCCAGGGTTCATGGAAAACCTGGACACTTTTCATGTGAGGAATTGCCTCGTTAAAGTATTTAGCGACATTATTGTGTACAAAGTAAAGTTTCCCCAAACTTCCACGAACAAATATCCAGGGCCATTCCTTTATGAAAATTGATGATGGGCAGCAGCATCATCAACATCATAATGGACACATTACTGCAATCGCCATCCCGGCTACTACTAAACTATTAAAGAGATGACTTTGTGGACGATTGAAGACTATTCTTAAATAATGTAGTTCTTGAACAAGCCCTCCACTTTTACAGCTATGTGTATTTTCAACAGAACTAAGTTGGTCAAATAAAAAAATACAAACTTAATGAGAAGTGTTGTTTCTTCAAGTTGTTTTTGCTCCTGCTGTAAGCGTTCTGCTTGCAGTTTCTTGAGTTCTGCCTCATATTCTGCCCTGATTTCACCAGGCGCACTCAAACATACTGTGCGTTGTTCTGAAATTAAACATTGTGTTTACTTTGTATAACTGAATAATATGGTTCTGAAGTACCTTACTTGGGAACATGGGAAGAAAAGAGGAAGTATGGTATTTCAATCAATCTCAACTATCTTTAGTGCATATATTTTCTGTATCACCAAACCACAGCTAACATTACATATTAGTTTCATTACATGTAGTTGATTATAAATAAAAATGATTGTCATGTTTACGTTTGAAGTTCTAAATGTATTTTTAGGGTTTTTTTTAGGATTCTTTTTTAGGATTAATATTTTTATATATACCAAGACCAATATACAATTTAAATTACAAAAAAGTCTCAATGTAAAAAATACTATCTATAAAATGTATGTGATTAAGAGATTGATTAATGATTGGTAATTACATTGAAACTTAAAGTCTGTTGTGACTTAATAATCAGCACCAAAAGTATGCACCCTAATGATATCTACAATGCATTTGGAATTATTTTAATGTATATGTATGTTGTCATGCTAAAACTAGAAATTGGAAAGTTATGGGATTGACAAAATGAATCCACTACAAAACTATTATCAACTACCTATATATTTTTGCCTAATAAAAATGGTAATAATATAGAACAGGGCACAATATACATTAACTCATATTCCATTGGCAATTTACTTACTTATGGATTTAAAATAGTTAAAATATGTATCACATAATTTTAATTTATATAATTATTAAGCTATCAAACCAGACAGTCCCAATGACATCAATGTCTTCTGCATTAACTTTTATAGATAGATGTTGCTTGGCACGCAAATAATTGTAATGAATGAAAACTACTTCTCTTAATATCTGTAGGGATTATGAAAATACAACAGTCGGAGTCTGAAAGTTACTATAAACTATATGTTTAGTATATACTACTACAGATACTATGAATAAAACATTTCTGGCCATGAAGCTACTTTAGCTCAAGCCCTAAAGAGTAATAATAAAATAACATTACTTATTAACTGTAGTAAATTCAGTATTGGACATAATTTTCAAAACAAATTACCCATTAATACTACCAGTATTGTTATTAACAAGCAATTTCAGTTTACTAATACTTTTTCTTTTAGGGGGCAATTAGTTAATGGTTGCATATGAACCATACACGCATGAGGTCGAAACGGACCCCAAGCCACAGTGAAAGTGTTAACCATAGAAAGCTGCTGGAGCACATTCTGTTTTATGTGTTGATGTCAAGTTGTTGGCAGATATCAAGCATCCCCACACCAAAATGTTGACGTATGGTAATAAAGGATAATATAAGTCATTACACAATTCACTTTAAAGTGGCTTCTTTGCAAGAAACTGCTTAATTTGGTTTTCTTTGTTTATAACTGTAATGAGTTTAAAGATAGCAATTATTAGTATAACAGAATTTGTTATAAGAATCTCTAGATCTACACATTACATCCAAAAATGATAATTTAACACCAGGGCAAAAGCTTAGTCTCACGAGTGAAATATATTAGCCAATTACTAGGCTGGAGCTGCTTTACTACAATTATTGTGATAATAAACTGGTAAACATACCAAATATTTAACAACTTGTTGGTTAATACTTATTGAAAAACAAGATACCAGCCTGCAGGTTACAGTACCCATTAAGTATTGACTGGACTAGATAAAATTATGTAAATCTAACGGGTTTATCAATGTTTTAAAGCCATCATCATCACTATAACTTTGTAATCAAATATTTTGCTTACCTTGACTTAAGTTTAAATCTTCACCTTGTAATTTTGTATTTACCTCATTCGCAAACTTAGTTTTGATGAAGTCCCAAAGCTTAACATTAACTATTTTGTTTTGTTTTGTTGTGGTCCTGAGCCATGATCCTATTCGCAACCGACATAGTGGACAACACAAAGCATTGTTTTCTATGCTACTTTTAAAGCAGCTTTGGCAAAAGTTATGAAAGCATGGCAATGTCACAGGTTCTAAGAGAATGGACTGACAAATAGAGCAAATAACATCTCTCAGCTGAATTTTATCATATTCCATTAATTTATTTTGGTTACTGAGGAGTCTATTCTTTGACTTGGCCGCCATTTTTTCCTAACTAATTTTTTTTTAACAGACAGCGAATA
>JALPQI010022290.1:0-11846 GCA_025490895.1 Thaumatotibia leucotreta
TCACTTTATTTTTAAATTAAAAATTTTGAAGTTTTTTTAAGTTTATTTGACCGACTACTCCGAAAAATCCTCATCATTAAAGTATAACTTTTTTTTGCTTTTACGAAGGTTTAAGGTCAGGCAGTCTTGACATTACCAAAAATCCTTGAGATATGTTTTATTTTTTTTATTTACGTACATTAATGCTATTTTGGTGCGTTTTTAACGTAAAATTTAGATTTTTTTATTTTTTATCCTACTTGTATCAAAGAGAGAACGCAAATTTTTTTGTCAGTAAATGCTTTATTTGTTGTAATACTTTTACAAAAAGAAAATGTTAAAAAAACCCAATAATTTTTTTTTTATCAATAAATTTCTTCATTCCAAAATTTCTCAAAAAATTTAAAAAAAAATTCATAACTCGAAAACTACAAAAAATCGGCTAACATACATGGGGTATATTCCGATAGCCCATGACGTAGGGAACCTAAAAAAAATTTTTTGACGTCAAGGTTTGGACCACCCTGTATAGGACATTTTACTCACTGGATAGTTGGACAGCCAAAAAAAATATGCGAAAATAACGTATTAGGTACTTTTTCAAGGAAGTTAATAATCCTTCACTTCCAGATACATTTTACTAAACAATTATAAACTAGGATCATTGCAGAATAATTATTAATATTGATACTATAAAATAAAGTTTCAACGTTGGTGAATGTTTTATCGTTTACACTGAATTGACTATACGTATTTGAACGCCAAGAATGCACTTCAGCATTTGCTTCATTAAACATGAAATGACTCTGAGAGAAATGAGTAGAGCCGTCAAAAAATATTAATTTGCTCGTACATTTCTGGTCTTTATTTTATTAGTCTAGGTATAAAATCATCATCATCATCACATCATCAGCCTATGTTAGTCCACTGCTGGACGTAGGCCTCTCCTATTAACTACGCGTATAGACGCATTAGGAGGTAAATGCTCATGATCGCCACGCTGGGCAAGCGGATTGGCGATCGCAGTAATGTGTCCACTATGATGACGCTGCTGCCCATCATCAATCTTGTAGAATGGTCAGTGACACTTTAATCCCTTAGTCGACTCTTACGACACCCGCAGGAGGAGGCAGGTGGTATAAAATACTACAACCTAATACTAATAACATTTTATTTTAATTTTATATTTGATTAAGTTACTGGATACAGATAATTAGTAGATAAGTATTCGTCATAACGCTTACAAATGCCTTCAAAACAAAATTTTATTGATTTACGTGAATGAGTATAATTTTGAGAATAAAATTGTTTAAACTGTTCAAGTTAACGTCGACTTCATAGCTTTGTCAGCCCCCATAGCATAGTTGGTAGTGACCATGCCTACGAAGCTGCAAGTTCTGGGTTCAAATCCCGGCGAGGTCATAATTTGTTCCGTCTATTTGTTTATCTATCTATTGTTATATATCGCATCACAAACCTTAATTGAGCTTACCGTGGGACTAGGTCGATTTGTGTAGGATGTCTCAAGAAATTTATTTGTTTTTTTATATTACAGCTGGCTTCAGTCTGATTGTGCTTTGAAATATCTTATGCATGTATTGCATATGATTCGGAAACATTCAGTCAATCAACAATATCGGAGTAAAATTGACTTTTCAACTATTATTGACAGCCTAAACCTGAGCCATTACACGTTCAGGAGAAGTCTGAGAAGTTTGATCTATTTGTAAGTCCATCAAATGCCAGGCTTATTGTCTGTAGTTTTATTGGACAGGTTTCTAAAATAACATTATTTTGAAACAGTTGTCCAATATAAATGGACGCTCTTTGAAATGTATCGTAATAAGTGACGTAACAATAGTATGCTAAACAGTGTATCTATGATTCAATGGTAAACATCACGTTGTTAGAAATAATAGTTTATGGAAAATTTTGTGGGTGACTGTGGATTAATATGAGTAGGTACTAGGTACAGTCAAGTGCAAAACTGTGTGACGGCGCTCAATGTGATAAGTATGTTACGACGTTCTTATTACACAGAATTAAAGTACACTGGTACATATTTTTGTGATTTTTATAAACACCTTATTTTACCTTTGACTGTATATTAACAATCATAGACAAGTACTATGTACGCGCTGAGCGATGAATGTGATGTCTCCTAGCACAAATATTAGGCCCTACTCTCACGAGGCGACTCTCAAGAGATTTAACGTTTCCTTTGCGCCTAACTATGCGTATCCGATCAGTCGCACGCGACTGTATTGCCTGTTGTGTGCTATTTGAGACAGTAGTTGCAGTAGTTAATCTGACGCCTTTTTGCAATGGCGTCAGATTAAACATAGATACATTGTACAAGAAATCGAAATTTTTCCTTGTTTCTAAAATTATAAAGTAACCGAATGGGTATGTTACTGATAAGGCGTGGATTGAGATTGAAAAGAAATTACTAGAGATTCTTATTGTTCTTTTAGTATTTAAAAATCTAATTACATGATATGGTTTAGAAACGGTGAAATTTTACAGATGCGTTTTGCCGTAGATCTATAGCCGATCTATATCCCCAATAGAAAATTTTCCTTCGTTATCCTACAGCAGGTACGAGTATACCTACGTTCATTTAAATTACTTCTATTGTAAAACACATTTTTTTTGTAAATACAGTGATAATTACGCATTTCCTAAAATAGTACGGTATTTTCTTTGTAAAAAACTATAGCGATTGTTACAAAATATTATTTATGATTTAATTATATTTTTAATGTTAAAAATATAAATTGTATCTCACGTCAGTGACATGTGTTTCCTGAAAACATATCTCCTTACCCATGAACCCATTACGAGTACGACAGACACGCAAAGTGAGGAGAACATCCACAGTGTGAGAATCGAATAAAAACTGCAGGTCTATTTTGAGCTAGTGCGAGCTAGTCCAAGCGTGCGCCTAATTTATTCCAGAGGATAATCCTAGAGCGTATGCACTCGTCTCCTCTATTACAAAAAGGGCGTAACTACATTGGCTTTCGAGCGACTAACGCTCTCTTTGAAATAGATGCAAAGAGCTCGCTCGCATTTCGTTTTATAAAATAAAAATGTTTTCCATTTGTTTTATTGTTTCGCCACGGCGACATCCGTGACGCGTCAGCACGCCGAACAAAATACCAGTTAGAATATGTTTCAGTTTTAAAATATTGTTCTTATTGGCAACGAATACTGGATAACGTTATGGAAACACTTTAATAAATAAGTTTGTAAAAACAGTATGAATATGCATCTGCAATTAATAAAGTAAATGATGAAAAAATAGTAGATTGTTCAACGAGGGACTAAAACAGGCCATTATGACACGAGATATTTATCCACCCGAGCGTAGCGAGGGTGGATGTAGTTCGAGTGTCATTATGGCTGTTTAGTCCCGAATTAAACACTCTACTTTTCACTTAGAATGCGAGGAAAAAATCTCAGTATTTATTAACAGAAAGAACAAGTAAGAAACAAAAAAATTATATGTTCTGCGATGTCAAAACTTCCGATTTCTTCGGAACATGGCCACTTGACGATAAGTTCGCAAACTTTATCAAGTTATATGGTTTAGTTGCAGTGTGGTTTTAAGCATGGAATATATGCTACAAGGTGATGAAGGTTGATATTTTTCAGATTTTTCATCAAAATATGTCAGAAATACACCTTCCATAAATGATGTTGGTACCTAATTAGCTTTCCAGTTTTCCAATCCATAAAAGTTTGATACACTTTTGAATATTACACTAGATTTCGGCGGCAAAAGATTTTGCACCACCTCTTTTGCATTCTTCTTCATTCTGGAGTAAGGCGTTAATACTTCTTCATATTAACGCCATCATCGTAAATTATACGATTTGAACAATATTACTTATGGACAAAAGCACAAAAAATAAGCAATCAAATTCGTTCCGCGTTTTAGTTTTTATCTGTATTCCTTTTTCGAAATATGACGCTTTAAATACTTGCATATTTAGCCAACGAATTGGAGCTAACTACAAACTATTTTGAAGCTAATTGGTTAAAACATAACATATGTAAGTAATAAATTGGATTCAATCTTAATCATATATTAAACAAGTATTAAATATACATGTACCTATATTAAGAAAAAAAAACGATTTTCCTTAATATTTTTACACGATTGACATTTGAGGTTTTTTCCAATGGCAATAATCGTTCGTTCAAAAATCATAAACACCAGAAATGGCTGTTTAGGGGTTTCCAAAGTCAATTAAAAAAAAGTTTAGAGGTTGTATCCACGGAATGCACAAAAGTGGTCCATACACAAGCACTGAAAATGGCGACTATCCTTTATTCTTGAACACCATGAATGTGGCTGTTTACGGGTTTCCAACGTCAATTAAAAAAAAATTACTTTAGTCCCTAGAGATTAATAAAGAGTTTTAGTCCCGATATGCAGGGATTAAAATAACATTTTAAGAGCATGAGAAGTGAAAAAACTATTACGTCATCCCTGGCTATAAGACTTCGTGTGGCGAGAATAGCTCAATTCCTTGTTAAGCAAGACGTACAAATTTGGACACCCTGCGGGCGGTAATTCGTCAAATCACGTATTTTAATCAAATGTCCCTCAACTTCGGTTCGATTTCATAAAAAATAAACTCATTGCCAAGGATCGGACAAACGCCCGTCATTTTGAAAACATAACCCTGTTCCGTATGGTAGAGACTTCCTTATCTTATGCTGTTAACATATTTTATTAATTTATTTAAGATATTTTTTTATAATACGAACACAAAGTATCTATTTAGGAGATCCCAAGTATTTATTAGATACTTGTGCACAACATAATTGTTCTAAACATCGTTACAACGTTAATTAATATACCTACGCGATATATTTCTAATCGTTTTATTTCATGGATAACTATCGCGGTATCCGAAGAAGATAATTATACACTTATTAGATCAAACTTCAATATCAAAAATTCTAAGTCGTTTATTTATTATAAATTCACAATCAGGGTACATAAAAGTAAGAAAGAGTCGGGATCTCCTAAATAGATACTTTGTGAGTGTTATTAAAAAAATATCTTATAAAATAAAATATGTTAACATTATAAGATAAGGAAGTCTCTACTGTACGGAACAGGGTTATTTATTCGAAATGACGGGCGTTTGTCCGATCCTTGCTCATTGCAATGGTTTCTAAGAGCTTACTCTACCGCTTGTAATTTTAGACTTAGTCAACTACCTCGCTTGAATAGAATAATCAATCCCAATAGTTTAATACGCAGAACTCAAAGTAGTACACACGTTTCTACATTCATAGTGCCCTTAGTTCTTAGAGCTTCAGTGTGTTAGTGTTTCACGATATCTACAAATCCATCCCTCATTTTGACTTAATAGTAAGAGAAGTACATACTTAATAACCGAGCGCATGTTAAAAGAGCACGTTCCAAACTAATTAAATTTACATTTCGAGATTGAAGCTGCAATTTCTCCATCGGAACAAAGTAGGACGATTGTAAAATTGCATCAGCATGCAAATTGTGAGGTTGTATTCAAGGCAGCCTTTATACCAAAAATGTCCTAAAAAGCTGATTTTAACAAAAACAATTATACAATCGATGGCTGTTGGAGCAAAAAGGTACTGGAAGAGTAGTGGTTCTAAGGTTAGCGGAGACCACATAGTGGCAAAGCCACAGGCAAGGTGGTCGGACGACCTGGTTAGAGTTGCGGGGACTCGATCAATATAGAAGTATTATTAAGGAGGCATGTGTAATTGTGTACAGCAGTGGAGTTTGTGGGCAATATCTGTGGGTCACGGTGCTACATATGTTTGTGCTGAAAAAGCGCAAGCAAATAAATAGTAATTTTAATTGCGAACAAAGCCACGTCAAAATGTTGAGGATAAAGCCAGGAAGTGAGTTCATAGCACATTTTACCCGCTCCGCTGCACCGTTTCAATGGAAACGGATACAGTTCGTAGTTTCGTTGCTTAGCTTTGACTACATTCACCATTTAACTGCCTGCCACATTTTGGTAGACACGGGTACCTTCAAAACGCGGGGAAAATCGTTGAAAGTTTTGCTGTCACTATCAGTTGCAGTGTCGCTGACGTACCTACCTAGATTGCATGTAGATATGTGTCTTTCGTCAACGGCCAAATATTTAGTCGGGGTGAAATATACTTAGTTGTAGGTTCTTCGAGAAATCAAACATAGATATTTAGATTAGTACTTATTTTATTTATTATTTACTAACCGAGATATGACATGCGTGAAGTTCCATGATAGTACGCCCGCATTCTATTACTTGTTGTTATTAATTTTCTGCTAGTATTGTGATAGTGAAACTTTTCTAATTTGGGCAACGAGTACCTACCTAATCTAACCCCAGTAATCCCTTCGACTCCAAACTCAGGTCGGCAACGCATTTGTAATACCACGGGTGTTGCGGGTGTCCATAAGCAACAGTCATCGCTTACCTTCAGGCGATACGTCTGCTCGCTTGTCACCTATTCCATAAAAAAACTGCGCTAAATTGTTCTCATTCGGTTCAAAATTATCAGTGTCCTTACTACATATAAGCTGGTAGCTTGAAGAAACGTTAACGATGTGCTAATTGGTTTTCTCTTCAATGTGCTCTGAGGGATGGAAAGTAAGGCAATCAATACAGTTAATTCACGTCGTGAACTCATGGTAAGGACATATATTCCTACTCGCCTATCTAAAATCTTCATAATATTTAGTTTAAGGCTGTTTTCACCACATAAGCCGTTTTACTTGTACGCTACGTAAGACAGAACTAGTAAAACTTCTCTTAGTAATAAATTAGGAAAGAACTTCAGAAAGAACCGAGTGGGTGCGGCACTTCGTATGATGGACGGGATTATTATATCTTTACTGGGAATAGTGGGAATTGAATAATGTTCTAATGGAGAAGTGTTTGAACTAAGTTAGGCAACTTAAATGTTATTCATTGTTCGGAAATAATCTTCACAGAGTTGAAAACTTTTTGTTCTGAGAAACACGCAATACGTGGATTGTTTGTGGAGGTTTTTGGGTGACGGCTTCGATAATAGGGATTTAAATACATGTTCAAAACACCGTTTTATTTATACACCTATGATGAAAAGACCACCTGAAGGAAAAGGCACAGGTTAGGTCGTACAAGGAAGTAAATGAATTGACGGACGACAGAGAGAGATGGCGATTACTCCACCGACAAGGGCACAGCCCTTAAATAAGATGATGATGATGATGATGATGAAAATCATAAGGATACAATGCATTTACAATCTATTTCATACAGCTAAATGAGTCGAATCAAAAATTACATTTTTGATATAAACTTTTAAAGCCGACTATGACTGTACATTTCATCGCTAGAACGGCTTTATGATATCACTATATTGAATTATCATTAGTTGCATAATATTTAAAACTAAATTGATTCAGAATGTCTGCTTTATTTTGATATCAAATAGTTCCCCTGTTAGTAATCAGGTTGCAAATGCAAACATTTACTCTACATACTTGAAATTCCAACAGACTAAGTCACGTGACCGTAATAATGTACGGAAATGGTCACGTGACTTTTCATTCGAATCTGTCATTCTTCGTATACGATAGCAAAATAGCAGCTTGGCTTGGCTTGCCTGCTAAAAATGGAAAACAATCAAAACAGTAAAAAAAATTATACCGTGTCTATTTTGGTACTTATTTGTTGAAGCAAAAATAATATGCGGATATTGCTTGACTTTTCGCCTGAGTTAGAATTTCTATATCTTATGACGATTGGTGTCTTAGCTAAGGTCTTACATCGAGCATTCTGGAATAATCCCTAAGATACCTTACTGGACGCAACGTGGTATGAACCTCTGAATACCAGAACGCACGTATGCTACAAATGTATTAATCAATTCAGCTCGATGTCTGTTGACAGAGCGATTAAGCCGTCGATATAGCTATTAGCTATCTATTAGGAGTAGTCGTATAAATGTACCAATCCTGTACATTTAAGTACCCAACGGATTATATCCATCGTTACATAATGACTTGCAATAGGTACCGGGTTACTTTTTCACCGGTACAATAAACTTTACCATATCAATATATCAGTAATTTTCATGAATTCGCTAGGGTTACAATTTAAATTAAATTTCCCGAACAACACACACATAATTGCGGAACTTAAGTAAGTTTGACAGTGTACTCGTCTCTTTCATGAACGTAGTCTAAGCTCCAATCACCAGAAAACTTAACTAGCCATTGTAAGAGAATGGTCAACGGCAAATTTCACGATAAAATTTAGAATTATCAAAAAAATCTAAAAATACTGGAAATTTTCATGAGGAAATTGTCATGACAGTTGCCATTATTAGAGATTATCATAGATTATTAGGTACGCAATGTCTTTGACAGTCGATTATCATTGAGGTATAGCAGTGGATGATGACGACATTTCAGTCCTATATGAACTCATCATATGCCATAAAAGATTGTGCGAGGAACAATATAGAGAACTATTTATGGGTTTACAATTTAAAAAAAAAACTTAGTTGCATTACTAAACTGAACTACTAAAATAAGCTTATAAAATAATTACACGCGAGATAAAGATAAAGAATATTAAATAAACAAATTTTTATTTTTGTTAGTCCATTGCGTATTTCAAAATAAAGACAAAGATTATATTAATAAACTTAGATAAATAAAAAGTTAAATATTAGCGTGTCAGGCAGTGAAAAGTTAAATTTAAATTTGAATAGATTAGTATCTACTTGCCGAATTATTTATGACTTTAAAAAGCTGTGTGAATATTTTTTATACTAAGTAAAATTTAGGTATTAGAATAAATAAATGTGTGAAATTTAATACCTACAAAAATCATTGAATGTACGTAGGGTAGTTTAGCCGGTTCGCCGGCCACTTCTGGTTGTCGGCCACTACGTAGTAAAACGAAAATAACAAAAACTCTTTACCCTATCTATGCAAAACAACACTTTAATCGGGTAATTTCACTTGACACCTACACCTCTTCAAACTGGCTGCCTAATAATGTTCCAATTGGCTGGTCAGTGCGTCGACAAAATTTAGACTGTGTAGATGTGTCGCCATTTTAAGTAAAAAATTGCGCGAGCTTTTTTTTTCGAAGTGAGTAAAAATATTGTATCTTTGCTGTTTATAACATTGCTTATGTTTAAGTGTGTAGAATATTAGTCGAAGTATTGATATTTTGATCAAAATTCATGGAATATAAAGTAAAAACTATTAAAATTTGATGGCCGGGTAGCTAAATGCAAATTAACAAAATATTTCGTTCTCGGCCACCCGGCCGAGAACGGCCTTGAACTTCATAGGACTTAGCTGCATACATTTGCTAAAATAAAAGCATAGTTGAGCTATGTTGTGTTTTAGTGTAAAGTTAAATACATTTTAATTAATGTAGTTAACTGGCGGCCACATGTATTCTAAACAATACTTGATGAAAACGTACTATTAAATATTTTATAATTGGCGGCCGAAAACGGAATTATGACAAGCTATTTTTCGGCCATATTTTTCAGCCAAAAAAATGGCCTAAAACCGGCTAAATCGCCGCTTTTTGATATTTATCATTTTAAAAAATCATTATGCATCATATGACATAAAGTTCGATCAAAAAATTACAATTTCATCATATTTCTAGTCTAAAAATATAGTCATTACTTGGATTTGTTAAGCGCACTATTCATAAAATAGTTTTAAATTCAAAATTTTGGTAAACTGGCCGAAAACCGGCTAAACTACCCTAGATAGTTCTCCTTCTAGGCTTATCGTTGTTGTCATCAGTTTCTAACAATTATGCAAGTGCGAAAGTGACGAGTAGCACGATAAACGGTAAACGCGTAATTATCTTAAGCCACCTGGTTTTTGAAGCCGCTTTTGTAACAACTATTGCTAATCCGAATCTTGGGATTAGGCTGCCAAGCGGATGCAAAGCTCCGGATGCAAAGCCTGGTAAATGCCGAGAAAATGCCAGGAAGCTGAGGTGAGTAGGTATCCTTGAATTAGAAATTTAATTATATAACTTAGTTGTAAAGCCAACCAAAATATGGTCTACCATTTTTCGGCTCTATTGCGTTATAATGAAGTCGAAAAGTAGTTGACCAGGTGGCTTATCATTGGCACACGTATACATATCGTTTATCGTGCTACTCGTCATTTTCACTAAGATACTTATTAGACGGCAAAAACGAAAAAACGATTAAACACGACACCATCCTAAAGTAATTTTTTTTTGGCGGACTAATCTACGACTCGATTATTTTAGGACGGGATCTCGGTCTAATTTCGCAAGTTTATTTCAAATAGAATATAAAGTTGTTAAATCGTGCTAATATTGTGCTTACGCCACAAAACCGCCTATTTCCCACGTTTCAGAATGTTTAGTGGAATTTTCATTGAAGAGGTTTAACCGTAAGGGTTTCACGGAAAATAATTAGACTTTTAGATTAGCGAATATTGATAGTTGGCTGGGTCCCAATCAGTGAACACGTGTTAAGCTCGATACGTCTTTTCGTATAATAATGCTTACGAATAACAAAGCATATTATTATATTAATAACAGATTTGATTTTATAAATAGGTGCTATGTATATTACTTATTCGTTATCATTATTATAAAATAATGTAGATATTCAAACGGCTTGTACTTCAAGTTACTTGAGCTCAATAAATTAATATGTAGGTATATCATCAGGAACAACAGGAATTAAATCATTTTTTTCTACAAAACCGTAGAACTACTAAATCTAAAACGCTAATATTACAGTATTTTTTGTGTTTTTAGTAGTGAAATACTATAAAGCTCCAACATTTTTTATCTTATTATTATGCTATAAATATAATATATCCTCCCGCTAAAACCTTTCATTTGATATTATCACATGATGCAGTTTGTTTATTTAATGCTTTAATTTACCCCCTAAAAGTAGTTCCCATCTATTTACGTTCCACATCCATCGTTGGGACACCAATTTACATATGAGTCCCGGTAGTGTTGGAGTAAATCGGTTGTAAACGAACAGACAAATATACAGACCTACACGCAAGTGATCCTATAAGGGTTCCGTTTGTTTCCTTTCGAGGTACGGAACCCAAAAAATTTATCCATTTGGATTTGAGACAGCTCATCTGTAAAGATACGTGTTTTTGATAGTATTCCCAAGCAGTTTTTCCCGTTAATTTTGAAACAAGACTGTTATTTAGTCACAAAACAATGTAAACAGTGTTGAAAATAAGCAACCGAAATGGACTATTTCCCATTTGATGCGAAGCATTACTCTTTATGTTTTTGTGGGAACATACATAGTTGTGCATTTGGAAATTGTTCAGTATTTCACGTTGAAATAGTCATGGTTAAACTCAATGAAAATTACAAGTTATGGAAAATAAATAACAAAAATATTGTAAAATATACATATACTCTTAGCAAATCGAAGTATTTCCAAGGTAAAAATAAAATAAAATAAATAAATATCTTGGGACATCTTATACAAATCGACCTAGTCCCACGGTAAGCTCAATTAAGGCTTGTGATATGGGTACCAGGCGACGATATATATAATAGATAGATACATATAGATACTTAAGTGCAGTTAACGCTTACATTAATTAGTTAATAAGCGTTACCTGAGCATTATAAAGGTATTTGAGAGAGTAATATATTTACTAAATAGATGCATAAAAATAGCCACAACAAATATCACTACCGCATGTATGTTTGCCGCGTGGTAACGGCAGTAAGAATACATTTGTCACCACCTCAATTCTTCCCACTGGGTGTCGTAAGAGTCGATTAAGGGTTTGTAATGTCACTGACCATTTTATTGAA
>JALPQI010022291.1:0-17239 GCA_025490895.1 Thaumatotibia leucotreta
TAATTTTCATTTACTATCTTTCACTATCATTTGAAATAGTTTTTCAATAATTGGAAGCTTCTGGACTACAGCTAGGTGGTTTTACGGTAACTGTTTTTTTTATAATTTGATAATATAACATTTATTTTACTCCCTGGTAGGTACACTCTGCTGCTATGTGAAGCATTCAAAATGCCTTATCCGGTATATTGTACCTGCTTGACACGAGTGTCCCGCGTCTGATTTCGCGCTCGACTGTACACCCGCATCTGCTCGTCCTGCCCTTTTCGGTAAGCGGTAATTTGCGAATTATGACTGAAATACGTAATAAGCGTATAGATATTTAGGTACGTACCTACAGTAGAGGCATCGTAAGAAGTCGTTTTTGACGTTTGTTTGCACATGAAGTTCTGTAAAAATTTGACAGTTGGTATAATGGAGCAAATGTCAAACTTCATTGTTGCCTGAACGGAATAGTGATGTTACTGCTGTTGCTGCAATTTACCGATACGTCAATCGAAATAAATAAGTAAACCTTTTTTTATGGAGGTACGAATAATTGCTATAATAGTAGGTACGCACATATTTTCTAAAAGTTTGTCATGGTTTCGACAGGTCCTCGCGAGCCCGTGTGCCCGGTGGATACGCGGCTTTACAGACTGTGTGGAACTTGACAACCAGATAAATGTCATAATTGTTATTCAATTCAATGTATTTATTCACATAAGCTAGTATTAACACCAAATCACTTACTAGTTACATCATAAAAATAAATAAAAAATTAAAATTATGTTAAAATAATAGTAAGCACATAATAATTACGAATTCAATTATAAAATCACGTATAATTTTATTTTTCGTAGAATAATAATTTATATACCACTACGGTATTTATCACCTAGATGTGCTCTGATTTTAATAAATGGTTTTAGTGAGTTTATTTATATACTGTATATACGGCATTTCTCTATTTGGCATATCTACATTGCACTCTGAGCTAGCAGCACGCAAGTTTGCCAACGTGGGTTGGGAGTGGTTTGCTATGAATTTTGCTTATAGAGGTCACGTCCTATCGGTCCTATAAAACATCTTACCTAAATGCGACTACGTCATTATGACGTCACCGGCTCCAAAGTAAGATTACCAAACACTTTTTAATTCGGATTACCTAACACTTTTTTAATTAAACTTTTTCAATGGCAAGTACCAGATCTAACGCCCTTTCGCACTTGACTGAAAATTTTACGACGGTAAAATCGAGCGTTTCACAACACTATTGTGAGCTGTCAAAAACGACTTCTTACGATGCCGCTACTTTAATGCATGTTGTTTTGCAATACAGTATTTGTATTTCGACTTGTAGAATTCGTAGCCGTTAACCTGCCGCTAAATAGTTAGTACTGTGTGTGAAATATGGGGCTATTATCAGGAATATTAGTAAAAATACATCTTGACAGCAATATATGTATTAAAGGAATGAATATCAAAAAGTAGACAGCTAGAAAAATACAAACACCTGTCAAGCGTAGTAGACTGATAGAAGCTGCATGTAGTATGCATACATAACACCCTCTTGCTAATTTTAAACAAGCTTCTTAATCTAACCAAAAACAATAACACTATAACTACAAAATTAACAACTAGACCTTATGCTAACACAACAAACAACTTAATCGATTTCGGGCAAGGGAAAGTGTCTAACTCGGTTTAACACTCTACCATACCGGCTAGTAGGCGCCTGGGCCCCCGTCAACGGTGCTGCTTGTGCAGCAGCGACCGGCGCGGGCCCGGGCTCCTGCGCGGCCGCCACACTCGCGCCTGCCGCCTCCGCTGGACCAGCCACATCATCACCAGACGTATCCCAACCGGGCCACACCAACCGACTATCATTACCATGGTCTAACGTACCAATTGTACCATTGTTTTTTATTTGGTCAATGTGTTTTTTAGATAGCGTACCATCCGTCCTTTCTACCATGTAATTCCTGGAACCTATTACTTCTCTTATTGTTCCCTTTACCCACCTATCCGGATTGGTCTGCTCCCGCATGTGCACCAGGTCTCCAACTTGAAATTGGCGTTCGCGACCTCCAGCCGCACGAACTTGTCGCTCTTGCGTGCGCTCCACTCTACGCTCCCTCTCTTCTCCTCCTCGTAGTAAATCTAACCGGCAGCGCAGTCTACGTTTTTGCAGTAACAGTGCAGGAGAATCGCCCGTGGTGCCATGAATTGTGTTCCTATGCGTCATCAAATATGCTTGTAAGGCTAAGTCTATATCGATTCCCTCCCGCTTCGCTTTCTTGATAGCTTTTTTACAGAGCTTAACAGCGTTTTCGGCGGCGCCGTTGGACGCGGGATGGTATGTCGGCGTTAGTATTTTTTCAATGCCGTTTGATTGCAAGAATTGATCATATTGTGCGCTACAAAATTGAGGGCCGTTATCGGAAACAATCGACCTAGGCAAACCGAATCTAGAAAATGTTTCGCATAAAACCTTAATTACCGATGACGTAGTTGTTTTCGACATTCGAAAAATTTCTATCCATTTCGTCGTCGAGTCTACAATAACGAAAAACGAATTATTTTCAATAGGACCTAAGAAATCCACATGTAGACGCGTCCATGGTTCTGAAATATACGGCCACGGCTTGGGCGGCGCCCGCGGCGGCGCGCTGCTCTCTGCCACGCACGTGGCGCACTCGCGGCACGCGCGCTCCACGTCCGCGTCGATGCCGGGCCACCACACGTAGCTGCGGGCCGTGCTCTTCATTTTCACCATGCCGACATGTCCAACGTGGAGCTCCTGTAAAATTTTATTGCGAAAAACAGCCGGCACTATCACCCTGTATCCCCACAGTATACACCCGGCCTCTATGTACAGCTCGTTTCTTCGAATAAAAAATGGTTTAAGATTCTCATCGTCACAATAAGTAGGCCATCCTGAAACAATATACATCATAACCTTTACTAGAATCGGATCTTTGTCCGTCGCTTTTTTAATGTCCGTACTCGTTATCGGTAAAAAGTTTTGAACGTAATTGAGGTAAGTTACCTCCGATCGTACCGTTCTATCGGGCCCGGTAATCAATCGCGACAAGGCGTCCGCTGCATTCTGTTCGCTCCGCACATATTCTATGTCAAAATTATACGCAGACATGATCACGGCCCATCTCTGCAGTCTGCTCGCTGCCATAGTCGGTATTCCGGCTTTGCCTCCAAAAATCGTAACAAGCGGTTTGTGGTCTGTCTTTAATAAAAATTTCCTACCATATAAGTACTGGTGAAACTTTTGAACTCCGTATATGATCGCAAGTGCCTCTTTCTCGATCTGCGAGTAGTGTTTCTCAGCAGAGTTGAGCACTCGACTCGCATACGCGACCGGGCGCTCGCCCGCAGGCGTGCGGTGCGCGATGACGGCGGCCACGCCCGTGCTGCTCGCGTCCGTCGTCAGCACCAGCGGCAGCTCGTGCGAGTAGTGCGCTAGCACCTCACTTGATTGTAACATCTTCTTAATTTTCTCAAATGCGGCCTGACAATCTTTACTCCACACAAACTTAACGCCCTTTTTTAGTAACTCATACATAGGTGACAATATCGTGCTCAAATTGTTGACAAATTTTGCGTAATACAT
Organism: Thaumatotibia leucotreta; assembly: GCA_025490895.1. Taxonomy (NCBI): domain Eukaryota; kingdom Metazoa; phylum Arthropoda; class Insecta; order Lepidoptera; family Tortricidae; genus Thaumatotibia; species Thaumatotibia leucotreta. The sequence goes on from JALPQI010022291.1 coordinate 3,611, forward strand.
TATCATTCCAAGAAACGATCGTAGCTCTGAAACATTTTCTGGCCTAGACATCTTATTGATAACCTCAACTTTACTTGCACATGCCGATACTCCTTCTCTTGATATGACAAAACCTAAACATGTGACAGATTCTGCGAAAAAGGTGCATTTCTCTTTTTTTATTTTTAGACCGTACTTTAGCAATCTGTCAAAAACCTGACAAAGTATGTTTAAATGTTCGTCATCATTTTTTGCTGTTATTATCACATCATCTAAGTATACCCCAACCGTGGGTAAGTCGGCAAACATTTGCTCTAGCTTGCGTTGGAAGATACCAGGGCTCGATGCGAGACCATATACAAGGCGATTGTACTGAAATAAGCCTTTATGTGTATTAATTGTGGTAAATTTCTTGGTATCGTCCAACGGAAATTGCGCATAAGCCTGACTCAAATCGATTTTCGAAAATTTGTCCCCGCCATTCAGCTTTACTAACAAATCGTCTATTCTAGGCAGAGGATACCTGTCTACCTCTAGCCATTTATTGAGCGTCAGCTTGTAATCAGCACAGATACGAATCGAACCGTCTGACTTGACTACTGGTACAATTGGTGTGGCCCAATCCGAACAGTCGACAGGGGTGATGATGCCGTCACTCACCAGCTGGTCCAGCGCGCGGTCGACCGGCTCGCGCAGCGCGAACGCCAGCGGGCGCGCGCGCAGGAACACGGGCGTCGCGCCGTCTCGCAGCCGGAACCCCACCGGCGGGCCCGTGTAGCACCCCAGCCCGTCTTCAAAAACCTGAGCGTATCTGGAACTGAACGAGTTCAAATCAAATTTACCTCCCGTGACTATACTGTTACACTGAAAACTGGCCCGATCTATAATACCCAGTTCCTCTAACCACTCGCGACCGATTAATGATGTCCTCCCCGCTTTCACGACATACAAACTAAATTCCCGTTCCTTATCTTTATATTTAACGACGGGCTTTATTTTGCCTACAATCGTTACGGTCGGACCTGTATAATAACGTAACGACAAATTTGAATTTATTAAATCACAGTGCCTGAACATTTTATAATAGCAATCTAAACTAATACACGATATACGGGTACCTGTGTCAATCTCCATTTCCAACTCTTTATTATCAACAAGTAATGTTAAGGTATACGGTTTGTAGTCTTTAGAGCGACTTATGTTATAAATTGAATTAATTACCTCGACACTATCGTCGGTATCGGAGTCCTTTACTTCTTTAACGTAATTGCCATCCACGTAACTCGCGCCGCTCGCGCCAAGTTTAGGGCACATTCTTTTAAGGTGGCCTTCTCGATTGCATACGCGACACACGTATACGCGAAATTTGCATTTAGCTGCATCATGTTGTCCGCCGCAAGCCCCACAAGTCGAGCGCCTCGGTCCTCCAGCCGCCGCTCCGCCGGCGCGGCCCGTGCGCCGCTGGCCCGTGCCCGCACTCCTCGCTGCGCCCGGCGCGCCGCTCCCGCCAGCTGCGCCATCTCGCTCGAATCTTCGCTCGCCGCTCGTCACCGGCGCGCGTCGTCCCCCGCCGCGATGAGTCTCGCTCGTGACAGCATGACACGCCTCGGCGCCGTCGTCGCTCGACCGCTTGCCGTTGTTCACTGCCGCCGCGTTCGCCTCTGCCGCTTCTAAGGCGTGAGCCAGTTGGTAAGCTTTTGTGAAGCTTATATTATCTTCCGCAAAAAGCCTCTGTCTGCTCATTTCATTAAACATGCCACAGACAAGTTGATCCCTTAAATTTTCGTCTAAGGCCGTCTTGAAGTCGCACGTTCTAGCTAATTTCCTCAAAGCCGCCACATAGTCCGATATAGATTCGTTTTTAGATTGCGTTCTTTGTCGAAACTTGTACCTCTCTGCTAATATACTAGGCGTCGGTTGGAGATGTTCTAACATAATGTTATTGATGTCGTCATATCTCAATTCGTGTGGTTTCTTTGGTGCACAAAGCGTCGCTAACAGTTCATATGTAGGGCCGCCAATAAATGTAATTAGTGTAGCTACTTTCCTAGTTTCATTTATATTATTCAGAATAAAATATTGTTCAAGGCGGTCCACGTATGACGACCACTTATCTGTATTCGCGTCGAAAGCTTCAATCTTCCCGACCGCCATCGTGCCCACACAACACCACACGCCGCACTATTAAAATCGACGCAGTATGTACAGCTTATGCAATTATATTACATCGGGAATAACTTAACGTGAGTTCATCTCGTCGCCAATGTGAAATATGGGGCTATTATCAGGAATATTAGTAAAAATACATCTTGACAGCAATATATGTATTAAAGGAATGAATATCAAAAAGTAGACAGCTAGAAAAATACAAACACCTGTCAAGCGTAGTAGACTGATAGAAGCTGCATGTAGTATGCATACATAACACTGTGTTCCGGTTTGGGGGAAAGATAGCCGGTATAATTACTGGCAAAGAGGCAACCCATCTAAGTCCCCAGGTTAGGCAGCGCATAGGCGATTTTTTGGTCACAATGTGCATGGGGCTCAGTTCCCGCTTTCCATCAGGTGGGCTGAGAGCTCAGTTGTCTACCTTCGTCACATAAGAAATGATATTTGAACAAGTAGTTAAAACAGTAATGTGGTTTTTATGGTCTTCGTAAGAAGCTTACAGGGAGGCTAGCTTGAAGTTTTACATGCAAGTCAGCTAAGGTTCGGCTTGTAGGCTCTTGACAGTTATTCCATGGAACTGACATAATATATTATATTATCGCGATTCAGAAAAGGTCCTAAACTGAATCGCATTAGATCGTAGTAGCCACCCAGATATTGTTGAAAATACAAAGTGAGTAATTAAGTCACTATGTAACACAGTGTTACACGGGTATTTAAACGCATATCGCAACTAGCAACATGATGAAAGATGATAATTAAATCAGGGCGTGCGCCGTAGTTATTAAACCGCAGACTGTCAGCTCAATTAACAACGAGTTAACCGGCAGTTTAGGTATCACTGGCCCGTACTTAGTTCATGTTACATAGATAGCTACAGATTGCACGGTCGAGGGCCTATTTTTCGAAAGCTTGTAACTTGTAATACAAGTCGAAGTCCGTATCTAATTAATAGTGTTAAAAAGATACTTCCACTTGTATTACAAGTTACAAGCGTTCGAGAAACGGCCCCCTGTAGGTGTATTTGTAAATTCATAATCTCTTCTTCTCTGTCGATGTCAAGTGGTTAGATTTGTCTGTCGAAATATAGGTAACCTACTTATTACCTATTACCTATAGGCTAAAACTATGAAAACGGATAAACTCGCGTATACTAACTAATTTTAACTTCATTCCGACGTTTCGAACACTTTACAGGGTTCGTGGTCTGCGGATGACTCATCCGCAACCACGAACGAAGTTTGGGTTTTAAAGTGTTCGAAACGTCGGAATGAAGTTAATAGTACATTACTATAGAGGACGGGAAACGAAGGGTTACAGGCCAAGTAGATATATCTGAGAGATAGTGATACGCGGCCTGTAACCCTGTTTCTCGCCGAGATTTGTATAGTGCTTTTCTCAAACTTGCCATGAAATAAAACGAACTGATTTCGCCGAACCATACTACTTAATTTGTAAATATACCAATAGTACAGAATCGTATAACATAAAAAAAAAACATTCGCGCCTAACTTTTTTTTAATCTGTTTGAGGTCTCCTTTTACCTGTTGGTATAGATATTAGTTTTATGGTTATTTTTTTTTTCTGTGGCTGAATGTCAAAACCTTGTGTCACAATTTGACGTTTCAAAACAAAAGACAGTTTGTTTGCAGTCCTAGGTGTGAAATAAATACATGAAATCTCTTTACATATCATCTTAGCACATGACACCGGATACATAGTATTTCCGGGTTTAATTTAACGTAAGTAACATCAACATTCCGTAGCAAGTTTGAGAAAAATTAGTTAATATACGCGAGTTTATCCGTTTTCATAATTTTATTTCATGTGTAATCCTCGCGGTAGCCAAAGAAAATATTACCTATAGGCTACTTCGCATATCAGTCCAGCACGGCAATGCGGCCAGTCTCCTGGGCACTCCTCCCCGTCCTGCTGGGGAGGTAATCTTTATATTTTTAATTTATGTTTAAGGTCTATTTTACTGTGATGTATTTTTTCTTGTGTTTTGGAAATAAATATCCCTACCAGTTAAATACAGGGTGGAACATGAGTCGTGAACAGTAATACGTTTTTCTAACCATATAAACAACTAACAATTAAATGCCCCACAAGTTACTTACAAATAGTCAAGTTTTACTATTATTTTTTTGTGTTTTTTTCTAATTTTGAATGTGTTTTTCAGAAATGATAACGGCTATTCAAGCTAATTAAAATGTTAAATGTAATAAATATCATTTAATTTTACACGAAATTACAAAATTGCTATTATTAATTATTTCAATTTGAGAGGTAATTTAAATTGTTCCATTAATTTGTCTTAAAAATCCTTTTGGATATCCTGAAGACAAAAAAAAATATCTTGTAAATTTTTAAATAGCTTGTGGGGCATTTAATTTTTTATCGCGTTACAAAAACGTATTAGGTACTGTTCACGACTCATGTTTCACCTTGTATATAAAATGGGCAATTTGTAACCTTCTATATATAATTCTATTCATACATACGTACACGTGTATAACTATCCAGCAGGCACGTTGTAGAACAACGGGCATACTTCACTCATTAGTTGCCTCCGAGGAGCCGAAGTTAGTATGGAACTACATTTTCATCCAATACACCGCCTGGGGATGTAATTAATAAAGCTAATATGATTAGTAGTTGTTTGTTGTCTCCACATTAAATACGATCGAATAGGGCGACTGGCTTTTCTGTTTACCGAATTCATTTTCTGAGGTGGAAAATGGGCAAGAATTAGGTAGATAATAAATAATTGTAATAATCTAATTTAAATAGTCATATTTGAAAGTCTACGAAGAAATAAAAGATGGAAGCCATACTAAATTGCATTTTTAAAAACGGTCCTGAATTTTAGTTGACAAGTGTCACCCCCTTTTCAATGCATCACGGTAATGAATTTAAATATCAACCTATAAAAACTTAAACCATTTAAAATTAGTTGTGATTGGTCCATAAAAGCTTTTTAACTGGCTATATTCTATAAACATTTGTCAAAGATATAGATAGCGAAATATGCGCGGTGTTAAGAAATACCTATGCTATGTCCTGTAGAGTGTCTCAGATCTTGGCACAAGTTGTTTTTGGGGGCATTTTTGACCTGGACTCTGATAATTCTAATGATTGGAAGAGTTAATAAGGTCTGATTTTACTCATTTTAATTTATTTTTAAAGTCAATTTACACACATACTACATATACTATATTTATACAGGGTGTAATCGTTAAGTGTAGCCAGGCCATAATTCCGTAAATATAACAGATATCAAAAAACTTACAACTGATATCGAAAGTACGTTACCCAACGAGTAAAATTACACTAACAACTTTTTCTAAATAGATGAAGTAATATTAAAAATACTAACTTAAAACGCTCCCATACATTTAGTATGACGACTTACAGCCTTAAAAAAAGTCGGGTGTCGTAAGAGAAAAAACTGTTAGAGATTCGTTATTTGTACGAATACATTGTAATAAAATAATAATACTACCGATTATGAAATAATTAATCTAACATTTATTCTTAAATAAAAAAATATTCTTATTAAACTAGTATTTCAATGAACGGTTACGTACTAAATGTATGGAAGGGTTTGAAGTTAATATTTGAGATATTTCTGATTTTATTTCAAAAAAGTTATTAGTGTAATTTTACTCGTTGGGTAACGTGCTTTCGATATTAGTTGGAAGTTTTCTGATATCTGCCATATTTACGGAATTATGGTCTGGCCACACTTAACGATTACACCCTGTATATATAATATTTACATTATTTACATCAAGAATAATTTGAAATATTAATACAGGTTACACGTCATATTTACATTAATTATTAACTTAATAGTAAATGTAAATCCAGTAAATTAAAAAGAACAACATCACATTTAACTATCAATCACAAATAATTACAGACAATAGATAGTGGAAACAAATAAGTAAAGTAATAAACTATACAAAACATATTAAAACGGATCAGTTAAGGCGGCGCATTCTTTATCGTAGTTTATATATATCATCATGAGTATCATGAGTATTATAGCCTATTTCAGCGATCGGGGTAAGTACTGATAATATTTTGCCATAATCACCAAATAAAAAATAAAAAAAACCGACTTTAACCGATTTCTCCCAGATCCCCGATTTGTTTCCATCATTGGTTTCCTTAAATCCTACTTTATGAATGCAAATTCTTGTAAATTAAATTACCAAAAGCGCCATTCATGTACCTATAACATTTGAAGAGATCCCTCGATTTCTCCAAGATCCCATCATCACACCGTAACTTGGTACCAACCGGACCATCTCGGGGTTATACACGTTCGATCTCACAAAAAAATTAAATCGGTTCACGATTCTCGGAGATATCGGGTAACATACATACAACAAAAAAAAATCAGTCGAATTGAGAACATCCACCTTTTTTTTAACTCGGTTAAAAATTGGCCACGTTACTAACATTACGTTCTTGAAATAAGCGGTTGGCTAAAAAAGTGTTTAGGTACCTACCTACTTTGTTTATGAATGACTATTCGATTTTATCAAACAACCCAAACGTTTTAAACAAATCTTCCCAACCACAACGCCACCTAATTTGCAACGCGATATATTTCATGAAGCCAAGACTAGTTTCGGAATTAAGCTGCAATTAAATGGTCGTAAATTGTAAGTTTGGCCGGGTTTAGCCCCGGTCACTCGGGGACCGGTGGCAATTTATCAATTATTTACGCCACTTGGGCCCGCGCCCGTCTGTCACTCGGCTGGCCGTACTCGCCGGATTTGTGGATCGACTTTAGTTTAAACTTTGCGATGATATAGTCAGAAATACGGTTTGCTTTTGATATTGCAATATTCAAACTGAAATTTGAGAGCGTGTAAATATCTACCCGAATCTATATTATGTTCCACCTGTCTTTAGTGAAAGCTTTCTCCAGGTAATATTCGTTTTTTGATTCACTTTAGTATTAACGCATTATCACTAGTTATCTAGTTAAAACTATATTTCACAAATATGTTTTTAATTAACAAACCCCATTTTTTTTTCACAAAATGTTAAGTAATGAAAGCGCGTTCTTGCGAATCTTATAATCAATTTCACTCTAAATGCGTTTTCACGTTTAACAAATGAACAATACTAATGATAAGTTACGAAAGATTTTGAAAAAATGTCAACTACGACATAATACACTCAAAGTAAGTACCTAGTATAGAGAATAAAGTAAATTCAAGGCTGCAAAAAAACGTACATATTTAGTGAAAAATCCTTTCCTCTCGTCTTTTGACGGAAAATTTGTTATGACAGCAATACGAATTCGGAGGTTTCCGTGAAAAGCCAAAGAAAATAGATTTTCCACTACATCGGTAACACATAATATATACGACGCTTTAACTATGCTTTTGCCAAATATTTTTCTGTCTACATTCTATAAAACGTAATATATAAATATCTTGTGACACAAATCGATAATAAATACATACATTACAGATACCTAAATGCATAGATACTTAGACATTCACGATCAAAAACAAATATTTGTGTTAAATAAATACACAAATTAAGCCCTCGCCCCCGAACCCGGAACCTGCAGCTTTTTTTTAAGACTATGTTTAAGACATAGGTCCTCGCTTCCAATACGGGCGACCTACAACTCTTAATACTTTGTGTATTGTATTTGCCAACCGATTGGAACCATGTCACAATGGCGGGAATGGCGCTACTACATTTCAAATTGTAGGAAACTTTTTACTAAAGTTGTCGACCTCCAGGAATGAACACTCCAGCTACGTAGGCACGGTCACTACCAACTAGGCTACAGATTCTGACAATATATATTAAAATATACTGTAGTTGACTATACACTTAGCAATAATCATGTTGCAACAAAGGTAAACAAAACAGCCACATAGGGCCCGGCAATCCGTCACTTAGGCGCGGCCTGCGGTCGCCGCATCGCTCTTCCATGCGACAGCTCGACGCAGCTGCTAACCCTTAAGTTCCTTAAGACGGTGTTCAACGTTAAGGGGACACCAATAGGCATGATGACTGACAAGTCAAATCAGTAGGGCTAGCATTTTGGTGGCATTTATTGAACATAGAGCAGTGGAGTCGATGTTACAAACATGTTTAACTTGAATAAATGATTAACTTATAAAATAATAACGAAATAGTGTTCATTTCAAGCTGGATTTATCAAGGAATTTAAATAAATAACATGAATTTTATTTTTGAGAAACTAGAAAAATATTAATTTTCAATTTAAAATGTTGGTATATTATGAGAAAATGTATTTATTTAATGTTTAAGGTTCTAGTTCTCTCATAAGCTATATTACAAAGAATGATTGAACTTCAATTCATAGGTAGTCAAATATTAAAGATGAAATTATTTAATACTTAAAATTGGCGAAACTCTGTTTAAAAGAATAATTTATTTATTATTTCTGATTAATCAATTATTCAATCAATCATAAACAAAATAAACAACGACTCCACTGTTCTCTGTCCACCTAATGCCACCAAAATTCCTAACCCTACAAATCAGTATCTTTTTTCGAACTGTCAAAAGTATCACCACACTATGGAATTTTATATGAAATACTAAAAAGTGACGTCACGTCTGAGTACTGCCAAATGACCTAATCTTTTAAGTTCTTTTCAATTTATTAAATTCAATCTATTAAATTTCTTCGTGTGTTATGTCGTGCATAATGTTAAATTATTTATTTTAACTACAGTCATCATCCCTATTATAATGGCCCAGATACACCATTCGTCAATTGTAAGTACAAATCATCATCATCATCAGCCTATCGCAGTCCACTGCTGGACATAGGCCTCCCCAATTTCACGCCACCGTTCTCGATCTTCGGCTGCTCGCATCCAGCTCCTGCCAGCCATCCCGCGCAAATCGTCGCTCCACCTTGCCTGAGGGCGTCCTACACTACGTTTGCCGAGACGCGGTCTCCACTCAAGAACTCGTTTACCCCAACGGTTGTCGGTTCTACGGCTAATATGGCCAGCCCACTGCCACTTCAGCTTGCTAATACGGTGGGCTATGTCGATCACTTTGGTTCTCTGCCGGATAACCTCATTTCTGATTCGATCCCGCAGAGATACGCCGAGCATAGCCCTTTCCATAGCTCGCTGAGCGACCTTGAACTTGTGAACCAGCCGTACCGTCAGTGTCCACGTTTCGGCTCCGTACGTCATGACGGGTAGGACGCACTGATTGAAGACTTTTGTCTTCAGACACTGTGGGATCGACGATGTGAAGATTCGACGTAGCTTCCCAAATGCTGCCCAACCTAGCTGAATTCTTCTATTCACCTCATTCTCGAAGTTGTTTCTACCCATCTGGAATGTTTGGCCGAGGTATACATATCTTTGAACAACTTCGAGAACGGTGCCGTGTACTGCGATCGGTTCCGGTAGTACATGTTCATTGAACATAACCTTGGTTTTGTCCAAGTTCATCCGTAGGCCGATGCGTATAGAAGAGTCAGCCAGGTCGTTCAGCATCTGTTGTAGGTCCTGCAGCGTTTCTGCCACGATGACGATATCATCAGCGAATCGCAAGTGAGAGATGTACTCGCCATTAATGTTACAAAAAAAGAAAATAATAAATTAAATTTAATATTGTTGTAAGTACAAAAATTTAAACAAACCTGAAAACTCGATTTTTTTCATAATCACGCTCTTTTATTTAGAACACAATCTCAGTTTTATCACCAACTTAAAACTTTAGTTCATAACATGAACTTCAGGTTTAAAGTTTTAAGTTGGTGATAAAACCGAGATTGATATTTATTAGTATTAACGTAAAAATATATCTGCAAACGTGTTTCACGATATAGGTATGTCAAAGACGTGAAATGCTATGGAAAGTCAGCCATATTTGGTTTTTTTTTTGGAACAAACTGTCGCAAGTGGTGTTTCCGGACTGCTACGACCTTCAAACCTTCAAGAAAAGAGCGTACTCCCACCTTAAAGGCCGGCAACGCATTTGCGACGCCTCTGGAGTTGCGGGTGTCCATTGACGACGTTAATTGCTTTCCATCAGGCGATTCGTCTGTTCGTTTGCCATCTAAAGCATAAAAAAAAATTGTATGGGTGTGAGTTTGATAATTTTCTGTACTTTTATTTTTATTGATTGTCGCATCAGATAACCCTTAAGTTCCTTAAGACAGTGTTTAACGTTTAAGGGACATCAACGAGGGTTTTTGATACATTTTCCGCCACTATGGGGCGGTGAGATGGCAGCACTGTGACGTAAGGTCCAACGAATTGTCAAAATAAATACGCTAATTAAATTTTGTATACACTTGTTGGTTTATTTATTCTTAAAACCATTACTTTAGGAATATTGTTTTATGAAATAAATAACAAAATAGTTCTAAGTAAATTCCTATGAAATGAACAGAGTTCTAGTAATTTACTTTAGTACCAGTAATTTTCTGAATTTTTATTTAAGCTGATTGATGCAGCTGCTATTTCTTAAGTTCCTTAAAGTGCTTAATGTTCAGAAAAGACTAATTATATTGGCTAAAATGTACTTAGGTGTGATATTGATTAATTTTCTAGATTTTTATTTTTGCTGATTGTTTCGATTCACAATAATCTAATCAGACACGATATGTGGATCAGCTGCTTTTGTCTCACGTAACAATAACATTCGAATTTCATTCCAAATTGTACACGTCTAACTAAAAGTAATTATTGGCTTTGTCTGACACCACATCCTATTAATTAAATAATTCCATTCTGCTGATAAATTTAATTATGAAATGTTTTATTACGGGCTGTAAACAATTTCTTCTTTCAGCATTTATTATGCAATATTATCCTAATTAGTGCTCATTTCGTCTGGCAGCTTTAAATTTAATGCTTTGTGTATATGTTTTTATGCCAACGCAGTTACATTGAAAAACAGGGTGTGTTAAATCGAACCAAGTTCGTCTATATAATTTAAAACTAGTGACGACTTAGAGTCTGGAATAAAAGAGTAAATATTACTTTTTAATAATGGCAACATTTTCATGTTGTGCCGTATTCGTTTTGAAAAAGGACAACACTGGTTTGTGTACTATGTATTTATGTGTTGATCTTAATTTTAAATTCAATGAATCGAAATTGAATTGAAAACCTAAACACATATCTACTTGAAATAAATCTGTATCTCAGTTCTGATTCAATACTAAACACATATCTCGTTGCTAATTCCTAAGACTAGTGATGTTTTTTTATTGTGAGGTTTGGTTGTCAGTCGACGATATAGAATAGGTACCGATGTGTTAACATATATTATAAATAATGTTCTTCCTAATCATCTTAAATAAAAAAAATCGTTTTAACTTACGTTTAATATTATCCAGTTTCGGGATGACGTTACACGTTTTTTATTGATGTATGGATATGAGTTGTTGTTTTAATTATTATTTTAGGTTAAGTTTTTCTTTTTCTCGTAGGTATACAATAATTATTGTGAATTAATAAATATATGATGATGATGATGACACCAAACAGGATAATATTAAATGTAAGTTTACGTGATTAAGTCCCGTAATCTTTAAAATATGAGTGATAATCGTGAAAGTACAAATTAATGTAATTTTAAAAATGTTTTTTATTCTTACTTGATTGTCATAAAATCTGAACTACCGAATGTCCGTTTAATTTTTGATCCTTTTACTGTATAAGTTGTTTGTCTCGGAAAATGCTCAAAATATCCGGAAAAGCTGGAAGCGACAGAGCGGATGTCATTCGCTGCGGAAGTTTTAGTTGCGCTCTACAAATACTAGGAGAAAATATTATAAAGAAACTCGCTGAAGATATTGTTAAGAGTTAAGTTAATACATAACTTGTTAATACCTATCCCAGTTAGGTAATAGGTATATTTAGAATTTTAGTTATTGCTAAAAAAATACAATAAATTGACGAAACGAATGAAACGAGTATTCATAATTGTAATGGCTTGGCTATATAGGTTATTCCAGAGTTAAGATGAATGATAACATTGATAACACACACATATAAATAAAGTACTAATTGCAAAAAAATGTAGTGAATTAATGAATGACTTAACGTGACTTCTGTGAAGATATTGAAGAATATCCCTTGATCAAACTTTTTGATCAATCTTACATGATGCACTGAAATTTGCTACCAGTATGAAAGAATAACACTCGTTTCTAATTCCACTTGTGATTACATGACATGTTGTTGGATCGAGTGAGTGGAAAGTATCTATGTGTGGATGTCAAAATGACACCAGATACAGGTTGGTGTGACATGGCCGCATACAAATAATGATGAATGATACATGTGATTCATTCCATTCGTGCCAGCTTTGGTGAATTTACCTGTACCTATTTATTTTTTCTGCGCGGATTTCAGATATTTATAATGTATTAATAAAAAGATATACGTTCAGTTACTTATTGTAAAATTTTACATCAGAAAAGTGGATTTTAAAGTCCCATTTATGTAACAATTTACCCATTAGTTTACAACAAACGTGTTTACGACGCGACACGTTGACTTAATGTAGCTTGACTATACAGTCTAACTGACTATTCGTGAACCTTATCGTAAAGCAATAAGGTTTAGATTATCAGTGTTGCCAGTACAACCATAAAGCATTATAAATGGACACAGTAAATCTCGGCAACACTTGCAGTTAAGGAGATATTGCATGCAGTTGGATAATTAGTTGAATTACCAAACTACGTTTTGAGAAGGAAAACTTTACAGAGATAAATTCGCTTTTGTACCTATCTAAATTATTATATGCGTTCATTTACCTGTGTTTTGTGTACAATAAAGAATTAACATACATACATACTTTATTGGACTGATTTAAACTTTCACGATTTTCACATGTTAATGTTATGAAAAGAGACTTATACGCATATGTTTCATATATTTCCGCCTACTAATCTCTGGGTTGATATGGAACTTCAGATTTTTTTTCTCGAATCGAATATCGGTCTAATAGTAGGTAAATAATTAACTCCCTAAAGTTGGGCCGGTGAATAAAAAGTTAATTTGTATATGTACAATATACTAAAGTTTTTTATTCGACATTCATCGCATCGTGTTTGATTTCTACAGACCTATATATAAAGAGTAGTAGTTTTATTAGTCAGTGAAATGAAACAGTTTAATAGATGTACTTAACCGGAACAAACGGACGGATATAAAATAAATTCGTTAATAAAATATTTTACTGGTTTTCGTTTTATTTTTATTACATGTCGCAGTACTATTCTGACTTTGGTCGTAATTTAAAATGTTTTGTTCGAGATGTATAAATGATATCTTTCTAATGACTTTTCTATAAAGTGAAGTTAGGCAGTAGGTAATATCCATATATTGTTTTTTTCCGTTGGCGTGGTTTGGATCATTCGCAGATTGTACAAAGTCATGATTTTCTTCTATTTAATGTAGCTTATGGGTAACGCAAACTTGGGGT